>BOPP01000298.1:775187-823327 GCA_017312745.1 Gryllus bimaculatus | reverse complement strand
TATATATATATATATATATATATAGACTCTAGATAGTCGTATGCCACATTTTCACCAAATAAGATAATCCCACACCCAAATTCATCCTATCGATTACACTGGGGAACAAAAAAACTTTTTCTATACCTCCAGGATGAAGGTAGGTGATTTCAAAGGAAACAATCACGTTATATCTTTTGAAACATTTTATAATGATTTTCGAAATCAAATGTATGTAGTATTTGAAAGAAACAAAATCCTATCCTAATTTCCGCCTTGTCGCTCTGGTTATATTACTACAAAACAGACAAAGTATAAAGAATTCGCAAGTTTTGTAATTTCATATATTTTTTCCTTTGAAGTTTGGTTGTAATCTTCCACAAACATAACAGAAGCTATCGGGTTGACTCGCACACTTTCGATGTGAAATGACGATTAGTATTTTATCGAAACGATTCAATTCTACAAATCGTGTGTCGAATTTCACATAAATAAAATGTATCAATGTATTTGAGGCACACGAAAACCAGACAAGAACTTCACACGCACTGCGGGTACAGTTCTGCATAACACCGACTGACTCAGAATATGCCAACCCAAGAGTTGTATACTTACGATAAGGTAAGGGGCTAAAATAATTCCTTTCGATCACTGATGCGCTGTAGGAAATGTGAGGGTGCATGTCTCTTGTTTTCAAAACCCACTAAAACCAACTAAGACCATTAAGACCTACTCGCAATTGTGCGCGACTACCAGACGCGAGAATGAAGACGGCAATCTTCGAATATAGAAGGTGCAAAAATAAAATTAAAAAAACACGACACCTTAATTTTGTTTATATCTCATGAAAATGGCATAGATTAACTGAACAAATGTTTTATTTGTAAAGAGATTTTATGCGTATTGATTCTACAAATCTTCCTGATGCAATTTAAATGTATTTGCATTTATCGAAAAATACGGAACAAAGATACAGTATTTTTAAAAGCTGTGACGTGATATGACGTTTTTATTGTGATATTCGTAATCTACGTATGCAACAGAGTACTTTGCGCTCTCTACCTTCCTGGAGGTAAAAATCTTGTCCCCTAGTGTTATTATATTTTATGCAAGTATTGGGATGCTGGTGTAGCAAGTGATGCTGTATTAAGAGATTTTTCTTCTTTGCTGTGAGACGAGCAATGTCGGATTGAAACCCTTATCTTCTTACTTCTCAGAATGGGCTCAATGTGGTAGAAGACTAGAGCCAAGCCGTTCATGTATGCAAATGTATGTATGTTTCAACAGATTGTGAAACGCAATTTCAACCGAATTTTTAACGAATACTTTTGAGTACGGAAGAAAAAAGATACAAGAGATTGTCGATACAAAATATTAGCCCAAATGCTTGTTGCATATATGTATCTAGAAACTGTGGAGCAGCAGTGGGGGATTGTACCGGTCGGGATAGCCAAACAAAGCGCGGGTGGGGCAGTGCGCCGTGGTCGAGAACGGGGGAGGCAGGCGGGGGTGGACGAGGAGCAGAGAAGTGAGGGGCGCGGTCGAAGATGGGGTGGGATGGGAATGGGGGTGAAATTACTTCCTCTTTACATTATAGATTCCTTAATTCCTTTTCCTGTCTAATGGATGAATGCTAAAAACAAATGTCTACGACTCGCCGGGGTACTTCAGCTTCTGAAGAAATAAAAACTGTGATTGGTACAATTTCATCGTTAAATCGTGGATACAAAATTACATTTTCATGAATTTGTTGCACGCTGTTATAGGTAGCCAGAAAAATTTAGTATTTGACGTTAGATACGAACTGCAGTTATCTTACGACCTGGTTGTAGACACTACTCGAAACATTTCCTAGTGATAAAATAATATTTATCACGTTTTCTAACTTGATAGAATTGGTTCTTGTAGAAGAATTATGCCATCAGCATCAATTAATTTGTTGGGTTTTGTAACAGGTAAATCGGCTGTGTACAAATTGAAGAGGACTGGAGACAGCGTTGAACCTTGAGGTAGGCCATTTTTTAATAATGAGTAAAACCAATTTCTTCATGAAGTGTCTCAGGTTGAAGTTGCACAAGTTCTTTTATACTGCTAGAACTTCCGGTGTCTTAAATAGCACCGCATGCCATAAAATAAGTTCAGAAAAGGAACCCACATCTTTTCTGTTATTGAAAATCTCATTAAGTATTCACGCTATTGTAATCAGGACTAAACTTTACGCTATAAACGTCATTTCTTAACAAAAAAATTCAGTGTGTCATTCGTGACGATAACCACATTTATATATGTAGACTTAAAACGAAACTGTGCACCACGAAACGACGGTATGATAGCATTACCATCTAGACAGGAGAGGAAGTTATAGAACATGCATTTCATGTGTTCCTAAAAACTTCAGTCACCGCAATTTCTAATAACCAGGGAACGGATTTCTATGTAAACATATTTTCTAAATAAGCTAATATCTATACTAATTTGCATTATGTTTATGTTTAGTTGTAATGCTTATGTTGTAAAGTCTGTGTAAAGTTGAAAAATGCTACTTTTATTTTCCATATTTTGGGTTTTCGTACATCTTTGAATAAAAGTTCATATATTTTCCTTATTAGTTATCAGATCAGTTCATATAGTTTAACAGTGAAATTTTGTTAAATATTAAAAATTCATCTTAAAAATTTTCTTCACAATTCATCTTAAAAATTTTCATTCATTCCTTTAGCATTAGATTCTTTGAAAAAGGAGAATTGACAATGAGAAAGCAAGTTAAGAAACTGTTAATGTTTTAAATTTTCGGAAGAATAGATCCACTCTCCGGTCCTAAGGCTCCGTCTGAGGGACCTGAGTGTCCCGCGCAAGGAGGCGATGAACTATTGAATTCGTTTGACAAATGATCTTGAGATCTCGATGGTCTGTGAGAGAAACGCACCTTATTTCAGTATCCACACTACCCTATCTCCTTCCCTCTGAGACCGAGACCCAGAAAACGCATGACGTTACAGAGATTTGGACATCAGAATTCAACTTATACAGTCAATGAGTCTTATCATTGTCAGTGACAATTCAGTCAGACTACTGTGATGGTTCAGTTCTGTTGATCTCTCTATTAAGCCAGTGTATAATGCCATTAGTAGCACACTTAGCCACTGTACAATTAGAAGTTACATTTCAGAATTTAAGGATGAATGTTTATCAACTGACAATAAAATATTATTTTACCATACTCATTTATCATATTAAGTCCACATTTAACTCCATATTTTGATATTACCTCCCATGCAGGTATTAGGAGTCACGACGTAGGGAATGAGGGTCCTTACAGAATATGAAGCAAAATGAACACATTAGGCTTCAAGCAGAATTTATTTTGATTACAATAATTGTAGGCGTCTTATGTAATGTGTTTCCCAAGGATGCCCAAGATGAGCTCTGGGTTGTTGCGCAGTTGGTCAAGCAAGGCTTTTAAAGCGTTTGATTCATTCAGTGAATTCTTCATCCGTCCAGTCACTTTTGCTACATGTGTAAATAGCACCAGCGGACATTTAAACTTATTTACGTTAATAAATTATTTTGTTTGGGATAATGGCTGTCACGTTGGGATAATGAAAATCACTGACCGCCATTACCTCACAGTCACATTTTTAACATAACTACTCATTTACTTTTATTGAGTGTTGAACATTACTCACAATTGGTATCAAATGATTTGTGAAGTACTTTTCTTTCAACAAATTGTAATTCTTCTAGAAATCATCAACTCACTTTTCTGGTACGAATGCGATAATCGTCGATGTATGCTTTGTTTGGCTGCGGCGATCAACTGTCTATAGTCATTATCGCTAATGGTAGGTAGAAGCATAAGTTTCTGCCTTTCAATATGGGTTGATTACAATATTTATCGATAATTCACATCTGACTCCGATTACCCCCGCTTCGCCAAGTGGAAATTTCGCCATTGATGCCACGAGCCTTCATTGCGTATCTTGTGCACTTTATGAGGTCTTCTGTGCTAGAAAAGACCGCCATTTGCTGATTTGAGGTCTAGAAAAGACCGCCATTTGCGGACTCCCTGCCCCCCTTTGCGAAGAAAGCTCTTCGATGGAGTCGTGTACATTCCCGTCGGGTACACCACCGTCGTGTACATTCCCGCTTCACTTCGATCACTCAGATGATCACTCGCCGAAAATATGACTTATTTGAAGTCTGAGTAATTGTACTTCAAGTCACATCAGTACCCTTCGTGGCAACTTGGCGCTTTGCGCGCTTGAACCTTGGAAAGAATTAGCGAGACCTCTCATCTTCATAACCCATTTAGGATGTGATTGACCGCCTTGCTTCTACAACATGCGATGGTCTCGCAAAAATTGCAACAACCTCTCCATTAGTTGCTCAAATATATCCTTCTCCAAATTGTTATCCACAGTTTGCGTACTAACTCGCACGTAGCATTACCAACATTACTGAGGAAAACTCTCGCTCTCTTTTTCATCACTACCTGTCGCCCTGCCGAGGGTGGTGCTGTACCCCACACTCTTGACGTTCTAGAAGCTCAGGGCTTTGACAGTTGCATGTTGTGCTGCTTAGTGCTGGGAAATAGAGCAATATCAATTGAGTCTGTATTCCAATTGATAGGTAAGTAGGGGAGACCGGGGTAGATTGTCACATGGGTTGGTTGTTACAAGTTTCCGTTCTCAGACGCCATTGATCCCTTCCGATCTAAACTCAAACCACAGTACAATAACAATATTCCGAGGTGCCGTACGCGGTTTCGAGTTCCTGTCGATAGTTTCCAACATGATGTTTTTGTGTTTTTGCAGACGTAAGTATTCATTTATTGATACAATTAACGATGATTATTCACTCTCCTTTCAATAAAATCTGGACTCTAATTATTTACCATTGTTTGATAACATTAGGACAACGATATTTTATAGCAATATTGAGATTAGGAACAATGTTTATGTTTCGAGCTTGTTTCTTGTTCGAAAGGACTGTGCGACTCAACCGGGCAAGTATTTTCAGTAGTTCTTATCACTTGATTCAGATAAAGATAGGTATACATTATAAAAAAAACTTACAGAGAAGATGTTCCAGGCCTCATGCTTGCAGCAGTGAGAAAAATAAAAATATAAATAATTCATGCACTCGATTTACGGCAATTTTATCAGATTCAGAAGTTAAGAGAAAGATTCAAGAATTAAATGAAAAAAAAATAATATCGAAGAAAACACTCTTGAAAAAGAACAACTGAACATAATGATGATGCAAAAAAAAAAAAATGAAAAGAAAGTAAAACGCAGGAGGAACGAAAAATCTCAATTAGTGACGTAGTGAATGATCGCTTTTTTTAGTTTTTTCTTGAACCATTTTCTAATAGTACAGCTAAGGAAAAATGGAACCTGTGTAGAATGCAAGGAGTGAGCTCATGAATTGTGTTCCCCTTATGCAAATACCTTTTATTCATATGAAAATTTGTCTTTAGTATGTATTATTGCTTTATCAATATCAGATATTTTATTACATATTTTCTATATTTTCTTTTTCTGTTGCTGTTTTCCCTTTAGAGCAATAAAGAAGTGATCTGCAAAAGCTATTGCTTGGGACTGTTTATTGGAATTCAAATTTAGAAGAAGGGAATTGTACTGTATATTTCAATTCAGGAATCTTGCGGAGAGCTCTCCTTATTTTCTTTTCTATTTTAAATCCATTGAAAGCCAACAATACTGTTCATGAATAAAATTCGTTTGAAACGTTGCTTAAAGATATTGGGGTATTAGATATCATTAAGATATTTTAAGGTGTTGGACTATTAAGCTGCATTGAAAGTTCCTTGCACATCTAAACTAGCTAATCCAACTATCTAATTCTGATCGAGAGTATTTTTAATGGTTGCTTGAGGCGACATTACTGCGTATCTAATTCTTTGATCTTAGTTAGGTATATAGTATTCCTCCAAATTAATGTCATTCTCCACTTAAAAATACTTAGTGCCCATGCTACGTGAATCACTTAGAAATGTTCACAACATGGTCGGAACAAATACAAAAACTGACAAACATGCTGGGTACCGCTAGGTGGCTGTCATCTTTTGGGTAATTTTTAATTTTATTTAATTCATACATTTTGTTAATTTTTTTCACATAAATTCACTGTATTTCTTTTTGCTCCCTTTATGTTAATTTTTCAATTTTCTCCTCCTTGCCAGAGGCCCACTGAGGATGTGAAAAGCCTTTTCCCAAAAGTTAACTCTACGAACGTAATAATTAATAAAATTATTATACTTTATTTTGGATGATTATTTCCTTCTCACATTTCGTATCTTTGCCACTTAAGTCTCAATTTTATTTCTTTGTTTAGAAGAAATAATTTCCGCGAAAGAACACTTGACATTGGCACACTTAACACTTGACGTTTATTTTCCCTTTCTTCTGTGTCAATTGTAGGCTGATTTAACTTTGTTTCGTATCCTATACCACGTAATTTTGGCGTTTAGGGCTTGTAGTTGCTCTACAAACTCTTTCGCTACGTATTCAGCCTAAAACTCTCTTACAGAGCATTGTTCAGTTCGGTCTATATCTTCCCGAGTTCACTTACCTCTTCCATTATCCTGCTTCGTATCTTAAGCAAATTAACATTTCGTTCCGAAGTAGAGAACAAAGAATCAAAGATGTATGTTATACTCGTGTGTTTGTATTAACCGCTAAAATGTGGGCGTGTACATGAAAAAGTAAATTTTAAAAGAACACATTACATATTATACGAAAGGTAGAATTGAAGTACAGATATACCAATATTTGTTTTATTGTGATACTAACAATATTTGTATTATTAATAGCACTACCAAGTTACGTCTCACTGATGTGTCTGAGGTGTATATCATGCGGTACTAAGATGCAGAGCATTCTCCCATGACTTCAGTAGGGTGGTTAACTTTGATATTCGCAGTTATAAACTTTGCATTAGGATTGTAAAAATTATCCATCTTTCCTATTTTTATTTCAATGTATTGAAATAAAGAGTTCTTCCTTTGTATAATTCTTCAATACCTGGTTCTATTTCTCCCCATGCATTACACGGCTCTTCTGACAGAGGTATATTGCTTATTGCACTGTTATTAATTTAAATCTGCGATTGATCACAAAAATATCACTATAAGGTAACTTTGTTCTGCCAATTCGCAGAACTATAAGAAATATTTAGAATTTTTTCATTTGTTTGAAACACTCTCTGTTTGAGAGAGATTGCATTCTCTATAATAGCAACATATCCTTATTATGCGTCTTAACGTCAAATAACTTCATCAAGCTCGAACGATTCCCTGTTCGTAGAGGTTTACCCTATACATTTTATTCTGACAATGAATCTGTCTCCATTGACGCTGAAAATGAACTACGCATACTGAGCCTTTTTAATATTTGTGTAAAAAACTGTATGTGATGTAAGGGAGAAGTAAAATCTGCATAGATTTTCGTGAGCTTAAGTCTCCCTAACATATGGAGTTGTGGATGTTGTGGAAGGGCGTGGGGCAACTGCGCCTCTTTCTAACCATAACCTCTACTTCCGTCATCGTCTCGCCATTTTGAGCTGAGCTGTGGCCACGTAAAAATGGCTGGAATGATTGATGCACGATCAGCTGAGTATATAGTGAAAACTGACAAATAAGCTACATATATGACTGAATATGTGCGTTAATAAGGACTCCCACAGACCAGCGCGGATGCTGCGCAGCGGGTGCGGGTGCTGCGCAGAAAGTTCCTCACTAGACTAGGCGTCGAAATCCGCGGAACCGTTCACACCGGAGCGTCAATTATGACTCAGCGTTTGGTGACAGTTTTCTTCATCCGATAAGCAAAAGCAAGGGGAGCTCGATCCATAGGGGAGCGAAGACTCCCGAAGGCAGGCGGACTTCGAAACTCGAGCGGCAGCGGTCGCTCGCGCAGGAAACGCGTCCGACTGCGTTCCCAAATCCTCAGGTAAGCAATCGCTGCCTATCCTCTGCCGCGTCGCTCGTCTGCCGCGCAGGTCCGCGTCGTGCGCGTAAGGCAACAAAATGGCCACTGCGGCCATTCCGCGTAGGCGGCCGATCTCCCGCGCCGGTCTGTGAGAGCCTAAATGTGGAAAAGCTAGAGCCGGGCGAACCGACATTCGCAATGAAGGGGAACAATGATTATAGTATCTCGCAATAAAATACATTGTTCAAAGAGTTGATTACGTGGTTTCATGAAAAGAAAGGTTTAACATAAGTGAATTATGGGTAGAATTTCCTAATGTGTCAAGATCATTTAGATTTATTTAGTCAAAAACACACACACAGTAAAAACTGTATGTGACCTATGGGGGAGAAGATTATCTGCGCACGGTTTCTTGAGTTCCACAATCCCTTCCCATCATTTTAACTATAAAAAATTGAAAGATGAGTAAAAGTTTAAAATAAATAATTAAAAATAAATTTTTAAAAAGCACGAGATTAGCAATATTTGAAAATAATAGACGTTGCCGTTCCCGAGTTATAGAAAACTTATGTGCATCGGTAAACAAATTGCAAGTATGATTTTTCTGCATTGCTAACAAAATAGTAACTCGCCCTTACCTCTACTCCTACCGTTTAAAGCAAAAGGAGAGTTCAACTAAACGTGCGCTTACTGAAGCTACATTTACGCCCAGAAACAAAACAATTGGCCTTCTCAGCATTTGCTCTATGCATCAGGGAGACTAGACAAAAACCTGATCGAGACGGGGGTCATTGACCCGGAAGCTGAAGTACATTATTTGTTACAAACATCTTAAGTCTTTTTTTTTAAAAAAATATACAATAGGAGAGTAAACGAATTCATTATATATCATTGTTTTGTTAAAATAAACATTAATTTTCTTTTTGATAATCAGTATAGTCTCTAATTGTATAGAAACAGTGTTGCAGCAGAAAAGATTTTACCTAAATTTGTGAACCGACTTCAATTGTTTAACGTAATCTGGCAATGCATTGTAAAGTAACGCACATGCATTGTATGTAGATATCTGATAGTGAACTGTTGATACTGACACTTGATGAACGTGATTTTTAGTAGTGTGTTCTAATTATAAATATTGGTATAGCATGAAATATGTTCCCACCGTTAAGTAAGTCACTTTTGACAATATATTGCAGATTCGTGAATATATAGGCAAGGTAGTGGTAAGATTCCACGCTCAATGAAGAGAGGCTTGCAAGGATCATGCGGATCGTGAATTTCATGATAGAATAGCCTGATTTGAATATGTCACCTCAAAAACAAAACAACGATCGAACAATAGATGTAGTCCAGCTCATCAAACAAACCGAAGAAAATCAAACTCCAACAACACGAAGGTAACGACTACGGGTTAGGGGGCCGAGCGATGTGGAGTCATTCAAAAGAAAACAAGAAAAATAGAGGCTTCTGAAGTAATGTCATAAATAAGGTTCATAATTCATTCGCGGTAATAAAAACGAATACTTTTATATATTTGTAAAATATTACAATACCATATTGTTTAATAATTACTGTTATATATTTTACATCTATTTGCATTTGTTTGCCGAAGGTATCAGTATCGCATTATTTATTAACTTTTAATTAATTTACTTTTTTGCATACTGCTTATTTTTTTGCACTAAATGTACTCTGATTTCAATTGATGAATCAATATTGTAACGTTCCTCGTGGTGAATTCAAACCAACACAATATTTAAACAATTACGTTTATTCGGGAACAATCATACACTAAATATACTTGGTCTATTTACAAATATATTACACTTAATTATTTTTCTTTTACACACGATTCCGTTCTCTTGATGATTTATTTACACAGTTCACTCCTTACACACTATTTATTTACACAGTTCTCTTCTTCTACAGTATCAGCCAGTCCGATGCTCTGTCCACGGTCCACTGCACTTGACCCAATTCCCTGCGCAGACCACACTTCACTGCGCACACCAGGGTCCACTGCACTGCTGTTTACCGCGATGCCCACTTCACAGCTCAGCTTCCACTGCAGACTTCAAACTGCTGACTGCTGTTTCCCCACTGCACCACTCTTCACCGCAATGCACATTTCACAGCACAGCTTCCACTTCGGACACACTGACGGACTGACTGCTTCTCTACCACTCACTGACGCCTTACTACCCACTGACTTCTACTCACGTCTTCTACTAACTGACTCGCGGCCGCCGGCAGCGGCGCATTTATACCTGCCCGGCGCTTGTCTCCAGGCACCCGGCACATTCGCGGCGTTTCCCACGGCTCGCGCATAGTCCGGAACCGTCTAGTTCGGGGGGGAGGGAAGGGGCGCCGGCAGATGACGCAATCCACGCGCAGCGAATTCCGGCATGTGATGCAATATTCGTAACAATATGATACAATCCAAATTTTTCTCATTGGAAAGATTTGGTTAGCATTACTGTTGGTTAGATTTGTGATGCCTCGACCACCTTTTTCACGTGGAAAATTGATCCTCTCAGCGGCAGAGTTAGATATTGATATTGATCGATATTTTATCGGTTTTTACATGTCTGTCCATTGCTGTCTCATTGTGTCTCCATTTTATTAAGCTCATTGAGAAGTTGATCACAGGAATAGTGTATGTATTTATTTCAGGGGCAACATTTTGAGAATTCAAAGATGTTTCAAGAACATTTGTGAATCGGTTCTTGCGGCAATACGTTTCTTCACTTCAGAGTGGGCTACTGTTCAACAATGCTCTATACCAAGATACTTTTACTCTTCATTATAGTTTAATGATTTAATAAGATCGCTTCTTTCCGTCTCGTATTCCAGTCCCCTCGTCAATTTGCCACGTACCACATTAACCGTTATACTTATTTATACCAAAACACATTTCGAGATCTTCAGAGAAGCTTTTGGTAATATTAAATAACTACTTCAAAAAACTGCCTGAGGAGTGCTGACCCTTTATCTCATAGCCATATTTACTGCTGTTGCGGATCATAGATAGCGGGTTCAGAGCCAAGCAAAAGCAAAGTGGACTCAAAGAATCTCCTTGGAGGGCACCCCGGTTAATGATAATTTTATTTGTGTTAATATTCACTTCTTTGTTTTTTAATACTATTTCTGCCTTTCCCATTGTTTTAGGGTTGAGAGTAGTCTATCAACTTGGGATGGATTTTGTATATTTTAGCGCTCTGTACGCCAGTTATGTGAGGCCGAATCATAAGCTTTCTGATAATCAATATATGCTGCAAATAGATTTCTTTGCTTATTACTTGCTTGTTTCAAGACTACTGTGACAATAATTAGGTGTTCCTTACATCCTATCGATCCTTTCTAACGTCCTTTTTGTTGTTCTGCTAGGATATTGTTACCACTACAGTGATCTGTCAGGTTCCTGGCCACACATGATGTTAAGAGTTTGTAGAAAGTATTCAAACAGGTTATATGCCTCCATCTGGTCTGATTACGAATTCGGGAACCCTTTGGTATGCGATACGTCACACCTGTGACCAAATGATGCGGAATGTTTGGAAGTCCTTCAATAATAGCTTTTATACATTCCATGTACTTTCTATGCAATGCTGATAAATTCGTCAGCCAAAAATATGAACTTTTTCGCTTCCAAGACTCTTCCAATTCTTCAGTTTGGCAAGGATATGCTTTATTGTTTCAATTTGGAAGCTCTCCATGGGCACAATCGTTTATGCTGATTTGCGAATTGTTTCAAAGCAGCTTGCTTCAGCATTATTTTTAATTTCAGCCGACGTATACCTCCCCAATAACCTTCGATTTCTTCTTTGGTTGACGTCAAGTTTGTCTCAGTATCTTGTACGTGTAAAGATTTATAGAATGCTTTCTGGTTTCTTTTGCATTTGGCATTGTGCTCCTTTATCCTTTGACTTCTTTTTAACGTCTTAACCGTGCTTTCCCGCTCACGTTTTGTTTGACTGTGTCTCGATATTCGGATGGTGTGCTATTTGGCTTATCAAATTGAGCGTGTTTGCAGCACATTTTGCTAATGACGTGTATTTTTTTCTCGTCTTTTCTTTCTTTTGTTGAAGTATGCTGTTATTATTTTGACGTCAGCTTGCAACTTATTTTTTGTTCTAACCTCCTTTCCCATGATTGTTCCTTTCTCTTTGAGTTTGGCGACTGACAATTCGCATATGTTTGTTTCAGGTTACTCTCGTTTAATTTAACAATAGCTGCTGTTGAGCTGTATAAATACAAATTAATATCTGAGTAGGTGACAATATTATCAATCTTTGATGACAGAACAGAGTTGCTCATGATGTTCATCAGATCTCTCAGTTTGGATGACATTGTTTGGGTATACTTGGTCTCTTTTCTGGCATTAACCCATTGAATTTGGCCAGCGTGCTATTTATCTCAAAATTCATCTGCTCTTTAATTACTTCATTTTGATAGTGAACTGCGTTTTCTCTCTGGATTGCTGGTATTTTCTTGTTCGCAGTGTTGATCTCTCTCTTCTGCAACTTCTTGTAGTATACGCTCTTGTATTGCCAATGGTACCATGTTATTACGCCCAATTCAAGGTTTTTGGCTAGCTAATCCCTGTTCCGGAACAGGTAGATTGTGCAACTTGTATGAATCGCGAATGGAGGAGCTGCCTATACGCAGTCAATTCTGTTTCATAAAGGCCGTGCTGCCGCTGAAATATTTCGAGCAGTTGACTCTTGATGGCGTTTGTCTCTCTATTCAATTCGTTCTGCTTCTTCCAATGGTTTGTAGCAAATGTCATCATAATGGGGCTGTCGTCTTTCTTCATCTGGGGAAATCCCATAACAGATGAGGCCGAGGCTTCATTACACCCAGTGACAGCTTTCCAGAACTTCTCTGAATGGCGAGGTGCAAACCCGAGACTCAGGTTCCCTCTTGTTTCGGAATAAGGGTGAAAAACAGGGGGGGAAGTCCCTATTTGATCCCTACTGCCAGGGATGTTTCTGTTGGGGTTTTGGCTACCCAAGGGGTAGCCATGGGTGCGACTCCCCCATCCTGTGACCCTAGGCTTGGGCCTTTGCTGGGTACTGGCAGTCAGGGGGACGCTGAGCCCAGGTTTTTTTATAGAAGTATGCGCCTCTGAGGACTTTTCTGCGCCAGGAACAGTGGAATCCAGGGATCCTCTACCGCTTCTCGGCCCGTTGCTCTTCACAGAGGTCCAACAGCATTTATATCTATATGGAAGGTGTCAGGGGGCACGACAAGGATATGGACATAGCTCGCCTAATTTTTCTTCTTCTTCTCCTCCTCCTTGTTGTTGTTATTATTATTATTATTATTATTATTATTATTATTATTATAAGCAACCAATATTTTATATCGTCCTTCCCGAAGATTAGTACTTTCAAATTTCAAACAATGAAAGAAATATTCAATTGTGTAGAACCAATAGACGAAAAATGCTCCCACCCTGATTATAAATATTGGTTTCTTCCTGCGTCCTTCCTGTCGAGACCATGGCTTGCTGGACTTCCGACCCGAAAGCCACCTTCCTGGAAGGCGACCGAAGGGGTGGGAATTGCTCCTAGTTGTTGGAACACCTGTAAATGGATAAGAAAAAAATATTAAGAAAATTTTTCGGTATCAAGGGCCTACTAATCGCTTTTTTCTATCGAGAATCGGCACTTTTCCTTGCAGCATTGTATAACTTTCTTTTCCTACAAAGTAGATTACGTGGCGGAAATGTTACATATGCAACGTTTCGCATGTTAATGCGGAAGCCTCTCCAGGTGATTTTTGGTACGCTTAAAACAAGATAAAAGAAAGAAAACATTACCAATTTCTAAAAAGGCATTACCACAATTAAAATTTAGCAATTAATATAAGGTAATTGATAAGCGTGTATAAAAATACATACTGGGATGGGTACTTAAGGGGTAATTTTAAATTAATAAAAATTTTATTAATAAAGGATAGCTGTCAGCATTTTCTTTAAACATTCCTTTAAACACATTATAAAACAAATCCGTAGAGTTTGGTCAGAATGTAATTGCAAAATAATTGTTTTGAGACATAAGCATTTTTAGTTTTATTGTCATTTTAAGAAACAGAAATCAAGCGTGCATACAAATACAAATGAATAGATGATACGAAAATATTGATGTATATTCTCGTATCCTTCCTGCCAATGGATTGTTGGAGATACGTGGCCATGTTTAACCACAAGCATGTTTGTGTTCATTTATCTTGCTTCTAAATAGTGATATGAAGAAAGAAATGGAGAAGTCAGGTTGTGCCCAAATACTGTGCTGTGGTCAGAACATGGTAACTTCAAGAATTTGTTTGTTGTATTTGTATATACGCAGTGTATTCAATCAAGCTCGAGTATTGCCGCTCGTATAATACAAGTTAACTCTGCGCAGCAGATGGAACGACATAACAATATCCCTCTGTCATGGCCACCTGAAGTTTTATTTAGTTCTGACCAGTTTCAACTTGTCAATGTTCAGTTGTGTGAAGGTTATGTGTGTGCTGATGTAATTGTGAAGAAATGGAGCAACGAATAAACAGCAAATTTTGCTCAAAATTGAGAAAATTGGCCACCGAGATTTATGAAAAGATTAAATCTGTGCCCGGCCATGATGCTATGAGCCGTTCACAGATGTTTGAATGGTTTTCGAGGTTCAAATGTGGAAGAGAATCGGCGGAAGACGATGAGAAATCTGGGCGTCCGCGTTCCAGGCTAACTGACGAAACTGTTGAGGGTGTGCAAGCGTTGGTAAGGTCAGACCGTGAATGACGCCAAATTGAAAACAAAAACGATGTTGATCACCTTTTCCGATAGCTGGGGGCATCGTTCACCGAGAATTCCTTCATCAAGAGTCCACTGTAACTTGGTCACTCTACAAAGACGTTTCCAATCGGCTCCTGCGAAGAATGCGGTGTGTGAGGTCCGATTTTCTAGACAATGTCAATTAGTATCTCTTGTACAACAATGCACCGTCTCACACGTCCATCTTTGTGCAGCAATTTTTGGGAAGAAGACAGGTAGTTAGCGTTGAACACCCTCCATATCCTCCAGATTTGTTGTCCAGACCTTCTTTGCAACTGCTAGAGTAACGAACGTAGAGCCAAGTTTCTTATGTAAGTACACTAGTCAATGCAAGTATTATTTGCCATTTTCTAAATAAATTACTCTCCCATTTATTGTAGTAATATTTTGGAGATGAGAAAATAAGACAGAAATATTCATCTCGAACTGGACTTCTAAACAAAGTATTCGTATCTTTCCTACGTCATCTGCAATTTACAGATCAAAACGTTTACTCATATTGAGAGCAGAATAACATGGGGAATGCATTTAAATGAATTGAACACTAAATTAAGTTCTTTATGCTACGCTTTCAGAATTCTGTCATATTCAGTCAGCCTCCACACTGCTCGTTGTGTATATTTTGCGAATGTACATTCCCGCCTGAGATATGGCATAATATTCTGGGGAAATACATATTACAGCTCCCAAACTTTTAGATTACAAAACAGAACTCTACGAATAATAAGGAAATCCCACTCACGTGATTCTTGTAAGTCTCTCTTTATTTATCTCGGTATTTTACCATTACCTTGTCTCTTAATATATGAATCAGTGATTTTTGTCACAAATGACTCACTTAAGGGCTGGAATATATTTTCAGCAAACGCCGGTGTCTATAACTACAACACTCGACGTAGTAATCATATTCATCAAGTGACAGTATTAACAGCTCATTACAGAAAATTCACACATAATACATGTACATTATTTTATAACACATTGCCAGATGACATTAAATGATTAAATTCGATACAAAAGTTTAAGTCCCAAGTAAAATATTTTCTACTGCACAACTGTTTCTATATAATTAGAGACTATACCGAGCATCCAAAAGGAAAGTAGTATTAATTTTACCAATGTCATTTAATGTATTATTTACCATTTGAATTGTATAATTCTAAAGAAAATGTAACAAGTATTGTACCTCAGCTTCCCGGTCAATGACCCCCATCTCGATCAGGCTTATGTACAGTTTCCCTGATCCTCGAGCAAATGCTGAGATGGCCCCTTGTTTTGCTCCTGGACATAAATGTAACTTCAAATTAACTTCTCCCCATAGCACGTCACACACGATTTTTAACTGTTTTTTATCGTAAATAAATAAATGAATATATATCATTGTAAGCCCGACATATTGTCCATTATGAGTGACGCATGTGTGCGAAGGCGCGAGAGCAGCGCGTACCACAGCACAGAAGTCTCTGTGAGGCGCCAATACTCGCGCGGGGACCGGCAATTCTACGCGTTGCACTCCGAAGAAAAGAGGAACTACGTGACCTCGTGACTAACATGATGGTTGCCTTGCTACCGAGTACAATATCACTCAATACAGGATGTCACCAGATCTGTAAAACTTTCATGCCAGCAAGATATTGAATTCTTAAAACGCTATGGCTCTATTAGATACATGCGCGACAAACCAAGGGTTGAACAATGATTTTTCTCCAAAACTGCTCCAAATCATTTGTTTAGTTTTTTCTCAGGGAGTAGAGAAAAGCGGGTTTAGAAATATGGACCAGGACCCTTTTAGATAAATACTATTTTTTTCGAAAATCGCAGAAAATTGACATTGCAACAGAACAATATTAATGATATTTTTCTTTTTCTTTTGAGACAGTAAAGATTAGGACCGAAGTCTTGTTCCGTTTTTACATCTTCAATGATTGGGTCATCTAGTCACCATGTCCTTAGTCTCCCAACTCTTCTGCCTGCGGGTACATTATTAATTGTATAGTCTCTCGTCGTCCACTTTTGTAATATTAGAGTACCAATTTTCTTTTATATTTTAGACTCTTTCTGGAATATAAAGATGTTTAGTTCTTGCCGTATATCCTTATTTTTGGAATGATCTATTAAAATATAGGGGAAGCGAGGATAATGAGGGTCACTTTTTGTTTTTTCAATATAAATCAAAACCAACTGCTTCTATGAACAAGTATGTGCTGTCATACTCCACATTAAATATTAAGCTTGTGTTTTCATAAAAAATAATCCAAAATACATTAAAACCCTCTCAAATATCGAATTTGTTCTCTTCAGTAGTTTCATTTTAGCAGTATTTTTACATCCCATATGAGATGGATCCACATTGAAAGGTTTGGACCACTTCTGTAGCGAGCTAAATGGTGGACAATGGGCAAGGGCAGCTCTGCGGACCTTGCACCTTCATTAATTGCTTTAATTGCCCTAGCCAACTGTGCTGATGATCATTCTTCTTCATTGGTCGTTCGTTTTTTGGTTGGGGTCATGGCAGTCACGCTGCAGGTGATGAGAATCACTGATCACCCACTCATTTCCCCACAAGTATATATTTACTATAACTGCTCATAAAAAATTATAGAATGTTTTAAAATTTCTCGAAATTGATACAAAATTATTTTCTGAAGAATTTACCTTCCAACGAATTTTAATTCTTCCAGAAATCTCAAAGTCCACGTGAGTGTGAGCTTATTTTCTAAAAGTCCTTTCTAAGCATCATCCACTCGCTTTCCTGGTACGAACTCGATAATAGTCGATGTACGCTTTCTTTGGCTGCGGCGATCAACTGGCAATAGTTATCATGACACATGGTTGGTAGAAACACAAGTTTCTGCCTTTAAATATGGTTTGTTTACTACATCAATAATTTATTGCTGACTCCCTTTATCCCGTGACCTCCACTTTCCTAATTAGCAACACTTCGCAGAAACTTCATTGTAGTAGTTTGAATGTTTCTTTTTGATGTTGTGAAGTCAAATTTTCACATCCGTAGGTTAATATTGGGGCTGATGGTGTTTTGTAAAAACTCTTTTTTTTCTGTTTTGTAGAGTCCAGTGTTTGTAGAGTATATCTTCAATATTTATTTTTTAATGTTTACCTATTTCTTTTCCGCATTCTCTAATATCTACATAATTTGACATGAATCGCATTCTATTAAAGATTTTACACTGCTTCTTGTCATTAAAAGTGGAAACTTGTTCTAAAATTTTATTATTTAAAATTATTTTGCACATTACATGTTCTGAATCTACAAAATCCATTTTAGATTTGATAACACACCTTCAGGAGATATTGTTCCTTTTTTTTGTGATTTTATGCCGCTATGTATTAAGCCATTCTCGTATTCTGCAACAAGTAGTTGTATCTGTAAAGAGTATCAGCAAAGAGCATAGTTTGAAGGAAATATTACTTACATTTATTCCAATTGGTGGAGTTGTTTGCCATTCTTCTAGAGCCGAATCGTCTTGCAGTGTTCATCGGCAAAGGTGACTGACTGATGTCAAGTTCTGACTTCCAACCGGGAGGTTCTTGGTTCGAGCCCCGACGGCGGCATGCCGTCAACCACTATCTAGAGGAGAATTCTAGCGGCCGGCTAATCTGATCGGTAGTTTTCTCTGATGTTTGACAGAAAGCTTCTTTTTTGTTTTTCTTTTTTTTATTACAGGACTTTTCTTTAACCTTCCTTGCTGCTGTAATCGAATTCCTTCTTTAAAGGAGTGCTAGTTAAAATTGCAGATTTCAAAGTCTTCTCTTACTGTTATTCCTTCGAGGTTCTGCTTTAGGAAGAGGTCTGATTTCCAATGAACTAACCGCTGGTGCAGACAACCTATCTTCTACAACAAAAACAGCAATATTGTCTTCTCGGTCATTAGCTAGTTGAACTCTTGCTGAAGACGTCCCTGAAATCAAAAGTAGCTCTGCAATCAATAAAACAACATATTAATAGAGAGTATGTTGCACACACGCTCATTTTAAAGAGTGTGCTGCAAACTTAACACAATTTACAAATGTGCAAGTACGAGCGAGCGAAACGCACGTCTGTGTGAATACCACTGCTCGACTGTCGAATTGGTTAGATGCAGTTGGCGAGGCAAGCCAATATTTCAGCGGTACGAATAATTTCCACCAATAAGAAATCGCCTTTCATTTATTGCGGTTTAGAGATATGAGCAAGGCTAATTTATAATTGAAGAATCTGTGTGAGCATATGATTAATTGACATATAATTTTCGATGAAGTGTGTCTGTAATATTAATCGAGTGAATCGCGTCACTTCCGGAAATGCGCCTCCGCCGGAGGAAGAGCGGGGGCTGAAGTTCGCGGTGCTGCCGGCGGGCGGCGTGACGTGGTCACTGCGCCATCCTAAGTCACAGTCGCGTGGCTGAATCTTATTGCTTCAATAAATGTCTAAATACAAAGAATACAACATTAAAATTGTGACTTGTACAAGGATGGGCTGATGTTCGTACGTGATAAGAGCGTGCATGTTAAATGTACAAATGTAAATTGAAATAATTTTCAGGAGCTTGCACCGACAGTTCGTAAATGAGCAAATCAAGCAACGGATCCCGCAGCTACTCAAAGAGCACGCAAGAGAGAAGGGTTTGAAACATGCAAGTAAACTAACGCGAGCTGTGCTCTATTGGATCGGTCAGTAAACACGACGTCACAACTTGCCCCTGTTCCAACTAACCCTGGTCTCTCCTACCTGGTTCAGGAAAATCCCGGTAAGCCGGCGTAGATCGACGCCGGTTCTCGCCAGCCGGCGAGAGAAGATGCACCTCACTTACGGGAATAATGATCTTAGTAGTTAACGCGTCCAGAATCACTAATCTACCAAAACCCATATACTCGTCCTTCGGTTCGTAAACAATACGCTCTCGACTACTTTAAACGAAAGAACAGTTTTCTTTACAGATGATACTGTGACGTCATGGGTAGGGATGTGCACCACAAGGAAACAAACACGAGTGGACTATATAAAACATATTTTACACAACTAATTACAATATTTACAGGTCCTCACTGCAAGGCGTTTGCCGGAACTATCTAAAGTCAGGTCTCTCTATACGCGCCTTACAGCTGCGCACGCGACTAGCCAACTAGGCCGACTCGCAACTCGGCATCTGACGTGCCTCGGCAGATACACGATCTGCCCTGCAGCGGTAAGGAACCACTCAACCGTGCCCGAACACATCGGAACACCACCTCGTGCATACAGCACTCCGCGCCAGCCTGAGCTGACAATGTTTTTGCAGACTACTTGCGAGGAAACCAAATTTTTTTATCTGACGCGAGGCTCCGTGACGCGGCCTTAAAAAGGGCCGAATCACGTGACCTCGTACGTCATCTCCCTCGCACGCGCTTCTCCGAGTCGTGTTCTAACTGCTGTTTTCTTTTGCGCACGGCACCTAGGGGCCAGCCACCTCCCCTCTAAAGACCCCTGGTCTGGTATGGCACCCTTTGTTCGGATGGCTATTATTTGTTGTTACCCTCACGCCTCTACCTTGCAAGCTCTCTCTCGGCACAGGAAGCTAAGCCTATGTCGCTACAATACGAATATTCTTTGTGATAAAGAAACAGTAAATAATACAATACTCTATGATTCAAACTGGTTTCATATTTAGAAATCAATAGTAAACGAGGAAAACGGTCCAAATGCAGTTTTTCCATTTCATGTAAACAATTGTATAATTTCCCCCTGAGATGTGGTGTAATATTGTGGAGAAACTCATCCTATAGCTCCCATACTTTGCAATTATAGAAAAGAATTGTATGAATTCCTACCCATACGCGTCTTGTAAGCCTCTCTTTATTAAGAAAAGAATTCTACCATTTCTTTGCCTCTTGATTTACGAATCAGTTTTTTGTCACAAATGGAATGGGACTGAAGGGTGGGATGGGGACATGAAACGATTAAAGTCGACTGAAAAATGATTTATTTTAGTCAAATAACTATGCGATGAATGGGAGAAATACCAAGAAATAAATTTAAGTAGCAAGTAAAATCGTTTCTGCTGCATAACTGTTTCTATACAATAGAAGGAGACTATACAGAGAATCAAGAATGAATTTCTTTCATAATGTTATTTATTGTACTAGTTACTATTTGGACTGTATAATTTTAGAGACTAAATAAGCCTGTGATAAGTATTGTACTTCAGTTTCTACGTCAAAGAGCCCCATCTCGATCATGTTTTTCGTCCAGTTTCTTTGATCCTTTTAGCGAATGGACCTTTGTCTTACTTCTCGACATACATGTAACTGAAATACATGAAGTTTTGGTTCCCAAGTTTTGCTTTCCCGTGAAAAGTTTAATTTTCTTTTCGTAGGAGGAAAGGACGTAATAAAGTAAAATGAAAGCGTAGAAAAATGAATTATATTTATGGTTTGTTTTGCAATCGCCCTCACCTGCCGATTTAACTGTGGTGAGCGTTGTCATCAATAATTGATTTTTGAGAATTTGTCAAACCTTTCCCTGGCAATAGTTGGTAACAACTTGCATTTCTAAATATGAAGCCAGTTGCTAGAAAATTCCTTTCGAATTTATAAAGGTAACAGGGACGTAGAATTTCTTTTTTTGGAATTGAATGGTCTGAGATATTCCCACACAGGCACAATAAATTGTGTTCTGCCAGTTCGTCACAGAGTACAGTCATTAATAGAAATAAAATATGCAAAAAACAACAAAAAAGAATCCACATAAATTTACACAGCTCTACTTCTGACCTAATGTACAACGTAACCTAACATTTCTTTCAATGAAAATTTTAAAAAATCTTCAAATATGAGTTTGTATTCATGTAAATTGTAGATAATTCACATTACCAAAAAATCATGTAAATTAGTTTCATACACATTTGCATTAATCTTTAATTAATAAACAGGAGAGTTTGAACTTGTGATTAACATTGATTAGTGATTCTGGACGTGTCAACTACTTAGATCATTATTCCCGTAAGTGTAGTGCATTTTGGCGAAATCTAGATGGTGAAATCCGGACGCAGACATATCTGTATCATGCAAGGTTTTCTCCCAACTAGGTACCTAACCCCAGCGAGGGACTGCCCCAGCCAGGACAAGCTTTAAGCTCCCGACAGGTGTCTCAAATCCGTCACGTGTGGTAGTGCAGTGTATGTGAGTGTCTGTGTGGCAAGAAAGGCATGAAATTAGGGCAAGGAATAGGAAGCAAAGTTTGGCCCGTTTGTTAGGGTACTGCTCTGACAGTCGTTGGTGTTGATACGGGAAACCACAGACAACTACCGATCAGAGGAGCCGAATGCAAAAATCCTCCTCCGGACAGCAACTAAACTCGTCCACTGTCAGACTCAAACCAAAGGACCTCCCGATCAGAGGCATTTCAATGATATCAATTGATGTCCGGACCACCTTAGCCGATATTTTGTACTTGAGATAATGAAATAAGACTACTATTAGTTTTATAATATAACACCGGCTTATTCCTCAAACGTCCGTATTCTCAATACCGTGTAATACGAGAATAACGTCAAATTCAGAAAATTCACAAAGCAAGGGAAACATTATTTTACATCTTAATAAAGTAGAAAACATTGTTCCCATTGAAATCAAATTTCTTCACCAACAAATAAAAAATCTCTTTTGATATTTACTATTCCTTTTCGTCAACAGTAATATAAATGATTTGGGTAGTCAGTTACTTCTTGCATAATTTTGAATAGTAATATTGTTTCTAGTAATAGGTACATCTGTTATTGTAATTAATATTATGTAATTCGATCTTATCTTTCAATCGGTACAGTTTATCTTTTTAATTAAGTCATATTGTTAGCTTTTGCTTTTAATTAAAAGTTTTGTCACTATTTATCTTACTTTCATCTACTAAAAAGTCTCTTGACTTTTACACTAGTACTTGCATCAGAAATATATTCAATACCCAAAATCAATGTTGGTGGGTATCATTAACATAATCATGCAAATAAATGGACAGGAAATTTCAAATTATATCTTTGAATAAACAGCTATCAAATGAATTGAAATTAATTACAAGTGTGTTAAGAAAGAACACAATAACATTTAGACAAAAATGCTATGAAGTAAGTCCTTGGTAGAATTCAGTTTATAATTTTGTTAATTTAAAGTAAATAAAAACTGAATGCAATTAATAAATATTTTTATTTATTTTATTAATAAACAATATTCAAATAATACCTTTTTTTGTAAAGAAATTAAACCTTTGACAAATTTAATGCACAAATACAGGAATATTCTTTAATGCTCAGTTACAAACACAATAAAGAAGAGACATGGCAAAACCTGCTAAATGGTTTCAATGTAATCAATACTTATTACTTTGCTAACCAGTTTGAGAATCAATACCAACTCAAATTGCTAAAAACCAACAAATAAAGGATATAGTTGGTATTTGATTCCATTACTAATTTAACTTGCTTACAAAATTTAATATTCTTAAAATTTGAATAATATCAAGATATGATGAACACTATATGTATTTTTTTAAGTAGATAAACATTGCACCCATAACTCAAATTATTCTGTGATGCTTTAAAATGTGGAATACTTGAGGTAATGTTTCCATTCCTGGGAGTATATACCATTTTCATAATTTCTGGTCACTCTCGCAGCTGCTACTGGTAATCTGCCTCTGACATTTCCAATTTGGAAATAAAATATTCATATTGAAGGACATATTTATTGGTTGTTTTTTCTAAATATAAATAAAATTGAAATGAATATGATTGTAGAAATTTTAAAATAACTGATTTCACTGCCAATGAAAGTTTGTTGGTAATGATAAACCTGGTTTCGTTTATCTACAGCTAATGCTTTCGCTTATCTACAATTATTAACGATATGTCACCAATCCATCAACATTATAGTACAGATTACCAAAGATGTTCTTCAGTAAACTTAAGTGTTTTAATTCATTTAGATTGAGAGTGTAGAATTAGATTAAGAAAAAGAAAAGAAACAAAAAAGGATAAATTAAAAAAAAATCTACACTATACAAATGTTTTAATGGATGGTTTAGTTATTAAAAAAAATTGATAACAAAATTACTAGAAAATAGAACTATCCCGGTTGAGAAATCAAAACAATTTTGTTTTCATTACTTCCCTTCTATAAGAGTGCTTGAATATTTTACAATCCTAAGTTCAGAAATCCAATTCTTCAAAACAGCCCTGATGTAATGAATATTCTAGAAATATTTTTGATATTGGAATCATAATCTAGTTTAGACTATATACATTAACAACATTTACAAAAACAATTTATGAATTTTGAAATTCATAAGATAATATTGTATTTTTTTTTAAATGTAGCTTACAGAACATTTTCAGTTTTGAAGTTACAATAATCTTCTTCAGTTTCCAGTCCAGCTCCAGCTTCATTCATTCATAAATCACATGGAAATAGAAGTGTATTTTTCATTATACTAGAACTATATTTCTGTGGATTCAAAGAAGTATAAAACATTATTATAAATTAGTACATTTAAGAATACAAATTCATGATAATGTGTGAATAAAATTTTTGGAATTTCTTATGTCAAAACAATGTTGTATATTTCACATTTATTCCAGTAGTGGCATCAAAATAAAATTAACATTTTATTTTCTATCTTCTGAACAAGACAAAATTATTCTGACACCTGGGAAGGATTATTTTCAATATTTGAATTTTATGACAATTATGCTATATTTGTAATTGTTTTATTAATAAACATGGTTTATCATAACATTTTATTATATACATTTTATTGTAAAAATTTTACAGCTACTACTTACAATTGAATGTTCCGTGACATATGACTTGATTTTTGTTTGAAAAATAGTCTTGGCATCCATTGGCGTGTAATTATTTTATTAATTGTACTGAAAACTACTGAAACAATTTTAGCGTTCAGCTAGAGTACAGAATACCAAATTTATCGAAAACTTTTGTAAAATTCTCTAGAAAGAGCCAATATTTTTGTTTTTCGTGCTTATTTTTTTCTAATGTAACTCTAAACTAAAAATACTCTACAGCCAATCATAATCATTGTAATATTCTAGTCAAGGGTAATTTTCGAATCCGCCAATTCTCTGATGACCGCAGTTTGTGAATAAGAATACAGAGTTATCAGAATGCTAACCTGGTCCACGTTTTCCTCGATTTACAGATTACTTTCGTAACCCATAAGTGAGAATACGGGCGTAATTAAGCTGATTGACTACACGAGCCGTGGCAGGAAACGTGTATTTGACCTTGCTCCCGAAGTACCCTCAACTCCCCCTTCGCATGTCCCCCTCCGTTCTATATGTTCGTTGCGAGAAAATTCTGCTCTCCACGCTTCGTTTAGTTATGCTCCCTGACATAAAATAATATCTTACTTCTAACATCAGCTTTTGACAACGGGATGACGTCTCTTATCATGCCTCTGATGCAGCAACGATCTGCCGGCTCTTCATTCCAGAATAGTCCACTTCAGACACTACAATTTTCCAGTCATTTTCTCTGCTTACTCGATTGTAGTTACTTGAATGGAGTTAACCGAATCTGAAATGAATATTGTTTGTAATAAATTATAAGTTTAATCAATTTGTCCACTCGTCAATATAATCTTTTCATGTCCAATTTGGTTGGTGCTTACCTCTATTCATAAGAGTCGCTTTGGAACATAAATTATCTTATAGTTATATTTCCAATGTCACTTTTCCAAAATGGCTTCCATCAACTGTTCCACGGTCCTTCAACTCGGCTGCCTCGATGAATACTCAATGTCCCCGTCCTTCTCGACTCGGTCGACGCAAGCTTTCGTTGAGGGAGTTTCTTGCATGGATAGTACGGGACTGACTCGCTGCATGATAGTTGTCGGTGGGATGTGCCTCGAGTTTTGAAATGACGATGAGCAGTTAATGTGCCACCCGTCTTCACAAAGAAAACTAGTGGTGCTACAGAATGACTCAGACTTTCTGGTACTGGTTTTCTAATTTCTTTGAACTGGGCTAGCTATTTGGTTTTGTCTCCCCCACTTCCCAGCTGCCATCTATCGCCGCCCAAAATTTTGTCACATTTTCTCAGTTTTTTGATCCCCTATTGGTAGAACTGGAATATGAATAAGATTATTATCGAAGAGTAGAACCTCATTATATATTGTGATACACCAAAGACCCACCCATAAACATTTAATATCATGTTATTATACTTTATTTGTACATACAGACAGTAAGATAGGCAATTTGAAATATAGTCATTTGTTTTTAATATCATGTTATCCCAAACTCATAAAGTTCCTAGCATTTAGTCGCTATGTTTTTCCTTTCGACCCTGATACCCCAATGCTCTTTGAAACGACTCTCAGAATCAAAGTCAGTTGTTTGAGGCCATTGCTTATCGAGCCAAAATTATGGAAACTTTAGTTCCTACAAATGTTACCCAAATATGTAAACGCCAAGAAGGTCATCTTATGGAAACGCAGAAACTCACTGAGCATATGAAAGTATCAGTCATATCAACAACGAAGTTACTACCTTATAATAGTCATAATACATACAATTTCCTTAATTTATTGTGGTCTTTCGAATGCGCCCGAATGGAAGTTCACATCGTCCTACAATGGTTGGTAGAACATCATATTAATGCGAGAAAGTATATGTTATTGTAGCACCCCTAGATTTCGTTTGTTACTCCTCGGACATCTATCATTTCAGATCTTATACTGTTATACACTATTTATCTCATTCGTTAAGGATTAAAAACTAAATGTTTTTCTCAAATCTCGCGATATTATATTACAGAAATAGTGTCTCGAAGCGTTGGGATAGGCTGAGATCACAGCTGTGAATGAATACAATGTTTGCAAGACTGCAGAGGCGTAGTCTCTGAGCACTTGTTGCGCGTTTTCGTAGTTTGCCCCTCGCCGGCTTTGGCATTGCAGTCTCTTCCACCCTCAGGGTCAACGCAACCGAATATAACCGCAACCGAACCTGGTAGCGGATTTTCGTGTGCTACTGGCAAAATAATATTAGTCGGCGTGGTCGTAAAAACTATTTCTCAAAAATATTATGTGACATAGTACAAAATACATGTGTACGAACTCGCTCTTCACGCTCGTTATCATGGGCTAAAGAAATATATACTTCTAGGGTTCAATGTAAAAATAGCTTATGTTTTGAATGCTGCATGTAATATTATACACTGTTAAGTGCCTTGAGCCCTTTTATTTTAGTGGAAAACAGATCACAATAACTGTCTCGTTTCAGGAGATATTCGAAGGGAACATATTTAAATTAGACATCTATATGTAGCCTTTATATGTAGTAAATCATGATGTGACTAAACACGACGCAACTGTAATTTCTATAGTTACATCACAGAGTGAAAATGAGTTATATATTGTTATATTTAATAAATTGAGATTCAGATTACATCCGCGTTTGTCGATTACTAACAAAAGACAAACTTAAATTAGAAGAATCATTATTTTTGTGCGAGATAAAGAAAATCTACTTTTCAGAAGCAAGATTTGAAATACCTTTTTAATTTTTGTTTGTGTAGATGATTTGTTTCGTATCTATCTGTATTTAAAATTGTCGTTAAAAACATGACGTGCCCGGTACCTGAAGCTTATCGACTAAAAGTGAATGAGACACGCAAGAGTTCATACACGTTATTTTACCATGGTTCTGAATAAAGAGGCGTTTGTACTGCACGCTGCGAGTAACATACTGAAACCCAGGTTTGTTGATTGTCCGCTTACTGCCTTGTTGGCTTGGGGATGCGAGATAAAGGAATTTAAACAAACTTTAGAGATATTTATATCGTCCACACATACGTAGTTCAGAGGAACGCGATAGTCGATGAATCCGCCTCACACACAGACGGCCCTTATACGGAGATAAGAACAAACAAGAACATTTTTACATAATTTTTGGGTTCAGGATTGAGTTGAACTAAAAAGTATAACATTTTCTTGCCGTCTACTGGTTGTTGATTAGTGTTATTGTTTTAAGCACGTGTTATACTTTCTAATTATTTATGAAAGGACAAATGGAAAAAATCTGGTATTTGAGTTGCTGTATCGGTTTTAATTAGTCCATGTCGTACAGTTACGTGTGGTCCAATTTCATTCAAGACGTAATGTGGATTTTTCTGTTGTGGGCTGTTGATACCGCAAGCTCTGCTTTGCCCTTCCGTGCTGTCAAGCAACTGCCGAGGTAATTTCCGACTCGTGTTCACGAGCGTCGCTTAGATTATCTGAGGCGAATCTTTATTGGGAATATTTTGCGTTATCATTAGTTAAGGAACTCCAGAAACAAATCCTATTTATTTTTCGTTTCAGGGATCGTGATTCAATGGCCAAATTACTAGATATATAACTCGGGTATAAAATCATCACATAAAAAATAAAATATCACTAATGAAAAATATTCAGTAAATACCCTGAAAAGAAGAATTACTTTTTGAGGAACTCTTACTGTAGAATAATTGGAAATCAATGTATGCACTTCAATGTAAAGAACGGAAATTGTTCGGTAATATTGAGCTTTACATGAACACTTGATCGCCTTTTTGACGCCAAAGACACAACATTATTATCTTTCACTTTGTAATTGGTATAAAATGAAAGCTATTCATTTTGACGCTATGAAAATACAAGACCAATATATATCTCAATATTTTGTAACAAAATATGAGCATATTCAGTATTTAAGTTTCGGTAATACATTTACATTCATTGAAGTCTTTAGTGTTAAACCCTAGGAGGTGCTTTGAGAAGTGTTCACCAGCTGCAAGTATTGTGTATATTGTCATGTGATTTCCGTTAGAGGAGCCGATATCCGTTATCTTGTGTAACCTTTTAATGTTTGTCTTCCTGTGTGAAGTGTAGCTGTCCTAGCGCGCCATCGCTACCAATTATTACTTTCATTTATTTATATGTGACTAGTGACATAACTGACGTGTGACGTAACATATTTATGTTACTTATGACAATTGGACACAACTGAATATATTACACTTAGTTGTGTCCATTTTTTCTGTTAATGCGACTATAGTCAAGTTATTAATTTTAAAATAATACAAAAATTTAAAGCAGTTTTATATATATATATATATTTCTAATACACGTTTCTAGCCATTGGTGTGTTCCTCTTTAGTTGTCTGAAATTCTGATACATTTAAAAATGGTATCTTTGTTCTTGGGCATTGAAGGAATTAAAAGCATTTTAGCATTAAAAGCATAGTAGCATGCCCTAGACGATCATTATAACTATGAAGTAATAAAATATGATGAGTGCAATATCAGAAAGGAAGATAAGTCATTACAGAAGTTACATTATTTATACCAATTAATATTGTTTACATTATTATTGTTTACATGGAAATTGAGTCACCAAATCTTATATGTATTATATTTATGAAATTAATCAGAACTAAGCAATAACGTCCACAAGTCCATACATTTGTATATTCATGAATAAGTAACAGGGGAGTGCAGTGGACAATTCGTTGCGGGTAAGCTCTGTAAATAACAAAAGAGTGCAATTTGGAGCCTGTTTTGGGAGACAAAACGAAAATATATTCAATTCTTTAAAATTTTAATACCAAAAATTGACTATTATTATTATTATTATTATTATTATTATTATTATTATTATTGCGTATTCTGGTAGAATCTGCATATGCGTACACAATTTATGAGAAGCAACAGTCAATCATTAATCGCTGGCTGTGAATGCTCCACACGTCGAAAATACTATCTTTTGGGACGTGATGAACGCCGTGTCGCGTGTGAGACACACATTCATGCTGAATTGGCAATGCTCACGCGTTGAAACCGACTCTTGGAATCTGCCTTCTCAACGGCACCGCCCTCCCTCCCACAACATTGCGACTGTTGTAGAGCTAAGACCTCTTGAGATATTGTACCTCGCGGAGTGGCAAGGAGCAATGACTATTTCATGTAAAACAAATGCAACATGTGGGGCCATGGAAATCCTATCTTTAATAGATCTACTCAAGACAATATTAATCGCAGAAACCAATCATTTTGAATTCTGTTTGTAGTGACTGAAAATGGTTTCGCAAATTCGAATGTTGCAAGATGCTATCATTTATACCCAACAAATTTTGAAGTTCGATCGACGTACCCTTCCTTTGCTAACCAACTCGTCAACTCAGGGTATTCTCTGAAATGCAATTTCTGCATCGCGTTAAATTAGGCATATTAATATGTCTCTAATCTCTTTTTGTGCCATTATGTCGCATTACATCTGATAGATCCAGTTCAATTTCGATGTGGTCACTTCCAAGACTGGCCAGCTGAATAAGTGAACCAAAATGACTGATCGATCATGTTTTGCGATTGCATTTGATATATTTTACAAATTAATTTTCTTCGTGCCTTAGATTACGATCGTGGGAAAATAATAAACATGGTCCAACAAAATAATTTATTAAGTTCTCTGTTTCTAATTCCCAACTGGTGTTTTTTTTTATTTTTGAGTATTAAAGAAGCAGAATTTCTCCTTTCCCTTTTCTTTATTTAAAGATCTGAAGTCCGAAAGTTCCGGAACAGGCCTCTCTATGCGAATATTTCACTTTTCTCTGTACAAGTACAACTGAATGAACAAGTACAACTTTATGTAACGCAAGGCAGCTTAAAAATAGAACACGCACTCAATTATAATACGCACAGTACCAATAACACGCACAGATAAAATAAATCCACCGTGGTTTCAAGTAACACCATACCCGGCAGGCGGCGCTTACCACAGAGTCATAAGCGAACGTCTGCGAGCTGTTCAGGGCCACCCCGGGCGGTGGCTTGGATTGCTGCGCTTACCAGCGTGCTCCATACAGTCAGATGGAGCTTCCAAAAAGTGAAGAGCGCATACGCGAACTGCATCTTGCATTTAGATGGGGAACATCGGCATGCTCGCTTCGGGCCGGGTTGCTGCGCCTACCCCCTCCGTCTCCTTCGGTCGCTTTCTGTCTTTGTCGCAACAGCGTTTATGCCTAATGCAGGGCCGCGCGCCTACGCGAGCCACAGTACGCTTACTTCACAGAATTTTAACAACCAAGCGGAGTTCTCTTCGGTGGCGAGAGAGGTGATTGCACAACGTAATAATTACATTTAACTGCTTTTTTTCTCCAGGGTAAGCGCAGCATACCTAGCTTACCGGGAATACACGCCACTGATGAATCATTATTCATAAAAATTCGTTTGATTTAGAAAAAAAGCCATGACACAAAAGCTCATTGTGCTACGTTCGTGCAGGAAGTTGGCGCCGCGCGCATGTCGCAGCCATCGCACTATTCGGAACTTGAGATCTGATGATGCAGAAGCTTTAAATCCCTGGCTGCGCCACGCTCTAAGGGACTTCAACGTTTGTGATTAGGGAAAAGATTCAGGAGTTCGACAGTGAAGGCACTGTCACGTTCAAGTAAATCCACTATTCATTAATAAAATAAACCAAAAAATACAAATTTATTACAAAGAACATATGTCATAGTAAAATATTATTTCATTTAGTAAATAAATCAGGAAAGGACAATAAAAAAAATGCTTAACCCCTCTCGCTCACAGCATGATTTTTTGATAAATACTTACAAAATTTGGTTTAATTGTCGTCACTCTTAGTGAATAGAGCCCTAACGATTCACGTAAATGCAGGAAAGAATATGCAGTTGTCAAGGGATAAAACGTTGAAAATTCGAAAATAAGCTCTTAAGACAATTTTAAGCATATTTTGTCTAATGAACTTCTTAGATATTCCGAATAGCTACGCACTCAAAAGTTGGTTTGAAAAAATACTTTCTTTGAACAAATTTGCATTTCAGAAACATATACGCTCCCAGAAACATGTTAATTGTTTATTATTTACGAAAGAAATTAATATATTTGTTCAGAAAGCAAAATTAACACAGAAATTAAAAGTAGGCAAATGTGTCAATTAAGTTCTTTTTTTGATTTTGTGTTAATTTTTCAGTTCAGAATATTCAGTTCTTGAAATATTGCCTTAGGGATCGTCCATAAATTACGTAACGCTAATTTTGTGTTTTGAATACCACCTGTCCTCCTGTAACGCACCCGTAACGCGCTGTTTAACGTTTTAACGCGCCAAATAATTACGTAACGCTTGCGACAACTCCTCTTCCCCCATTTCAGACAGGTAAAAATAAATTATATTACAGTAAAAACAATTTGTATTAATATGTATTAACATTTGTGATAAAGTCAGATTTAGTTGTCTATATCTAGCAATTAAACCAGAGTTGTGCCGTAGACTATAATTTTACGTCTACGCGCGTTTTCTACACGTAATCTACATGACTATGTGTAGACTACGTAGACAACGTAATGTGTAGACTATTTATTTTTCCACATCAAATAACACAAAAAAAGTTTATAAAAAGTAGTAATAGAAGAATCATTTTGAAAAGTAATAGTAAACATGTTATTTTCGATTCAAAAAGCCAAACAAAATAGTATACCTCTCTTGATTAGAATTACCAGTAGACCTAGTTTCATAATCATTACTGTCATTTCTACGTTATGCCAGAGGTATTTGGTGGATGATCCTCAACAATTAAGACTTTGTAACTTGTTAATCTTCACGTGTCTGTTCTTGGCCAAATAGAACAAGTATGAATTAAGACTTTGGTACTCTTTGAACTTTTGTATGTCATTAAAGAAGGCTTTTCTTTTTGACAGCCTGCACGAAATATAAAAATATAGAGCAGTTGGCTGGACTATCGCATTTCATGGAGAACAGGACGTAAATGTAGATATATTTGATGTATGAATTTTGGCGGTTGTTAGGCGAGATAGTATAAGTGAAATGTCATTTATTTACCCATGAAATGAAATGCTATGATGTCGGGGAATCCGTAATGTTGAAAAAAGCACAATATCTTTCGTGCATCATACGTGTATGTTGCTTCTAAACAAAGAATTTCCAAGAAAAAAAGAGGGCATTTCGTCCTTTCGTGTAAAATCCACCCGGACAGTTCTTACTTCAACAAGCGGACATGTCCGGGGAAAAGAGGACGTAGGGAAACACTATTCCTGATGAAGAAATAACAACCTCTGTAACTACCTCAAGAAACCAGTTGGGTATAATAATTACACCCAATGTATTGACATTTAATTATAAATAAATTTTGGCTTTGTGGGCGGAACATGACCCTCATAGATTCGTCCATGCCCCACAAAAAGGAAGATTACTGTTGTCTACAAAGATTAGCTTTGCCTCTGCAGTGTACTTGTCTACCCGTTGTTTATCTATCGACGTAGACTATGGTTCTAAACACGTAGACGCACATCACTGAATTACTCTGAAAACAAATTTCTGGTGAAGAAAGGACGCATAGACGTGAAAATTTGACAAGAAAGCCGTTCACTTGCTTGTCGATGACAAAGCCGATGTCACTTGGGGAGATCCTACAACGCCAATTTAATTCTCCTTCAGACAGCGACTAAATTCGACCTAAATTAGTTAATATTTAGTGTTTTAGTTTAAGACTGAAAAAATAATTATTTCACCAAATGTTAAAAAATAGTATTACGTAACCTTACGCTAACGTCCTCTACCCTTATGTAACGCAGCGTACCGCTGCCGCAAACTCTCTTCTCCCCGCGTTGGCGTTACGTAATTTATGGACGACCCCTTAAGAAAAAGTAATGATCTAAACATACATAAATGAAGAAAACCTAATGTACATATTTACAATTATTGTTAGTTCAAATTAAATATTCAAGCAAGCAAAAGTACATTATGCAATCTTGGTTAATTATTATTTGAATTCATCCTCTAAATGAAGATTCATTTTCACAGCTACTAAGTTAATAAGTTATGTTCAAGAATGTTTACAGTTCGTGTAAGTTCGTAACTAATCAAACATTGAATTTTCAATTCGTTACTTTTGTAGTCAATATTTTCTTTACAAAAATTGTAAAAGAGTCTATCATTTATAACATCTGGCTTTTGCTAACGTTGTCTACGGTACTCTAAGCTCACTGGAGTTATGACCTTGTATTAGAAATTTTACCTTTAATTTATAGGTCTTGCCTAGAAATTCTCTGATCAGGCGTACAATTTTCTGGTCAGAATGGTCTTTGCAGAGCCTTCTGTCCGTCACTTACTAAATTAGTTCGGTATGTCAGCGCGTAGCGGAAGGATCTTGAAGTTTCGAAAGCGTCTTAAAGAAAACGCGAAAGCTGGCGGTTACATATCGTCTACTATAATAATTCTGTAGTGGGATTTCAACTGAAACGGACAATATCGCACGTGCAACGACCCTTTTCGGGGAAGGAGTCCTTTGCAGCGTGGCTTTGGTATATGTACGTACTCTGACGCCACCCCATGCCTAAGTAGCACAATCAGATGACGAAGTTGAATACTCAATGGAACCTTGTAAACCTCAGGGCAGCAGGATCTTTGGGGTGAGAGAAAGGAAACCCAATTCACAGAATTCAAAATAAACATGAAGCATATATTCTATCAATCACTGGTTACAATACACACAATTCAAATTTTAAAAAATGGCACAGAGGAAAAGAATAACATTCATATTCTCTCCGTTTCAACTATGAATCTCAAATCAGATCTCTAATCTTTAGTAAATTACCAACATTGGAAACATTTAGAATTTCCTTGAAAAAGTAGTTTTCTTTAAAAGCATTAAGATTTTAAAGTTCTCTCCTACCGTGCATGGTTAGTACCTGGCTGGATAAAAAATGCAAATAAAATTGCAATACAATTTAGTTTTCGTCAAGATTCTCACACAAAATTACTCAATCAATTTCGAATAAATGATTCAATTGCATACATTTAATTCTCACATAAATGAACGTTTTAGCAAAGCAATAATTAAACACACTTTTACTATTTGCAAAATTTACAAACTTAAAGTAAGTCTTCTCCAGACAAAGTTAAAGAAAACGGTTATAAAATTTACAAGGCTTTTGTTTAATTCCGTGAGCACACAGTTTGTTCGCAGTCTCATTCAACTACGTAAATTACATTACTTTTCTCCCTGAATATCTCGTCAAATTATTTATTCAGTTCATACAATCCACAGGCTCGATCACTACTCAGATAATTCTATCAGTCACGCTACTGTCGCCCTCAATGCACTTCGAAAGAATTCTCGTCGAAAATACAGTTATTTACCTTGTGCTGTGTTTTCGCTCGCACCTGATCTCGTTGGCACACCCAGGGCCTTGCAACTCTCCATCAAAACAATGGACAAAGCTCGAGGGCGCTACTCTAGGAGGCGCTAGTGTCGCCAAGTACAGCTGCACGTTAGGCTTACAACTTCCAACGATGTGGGAAAGTTGGCGAGCCTAACCTGCAGCTGCACCCGGCGACACTAGCGCCTCTTATAGTAGCACCTTCCAGATTTGTCTCTGGTTTTGATGGAGAGTTGCAGAGCCCTGGTTATAACCTTCCAAGACTGACCCTCTAGTGTTGGCCGTGACTAGCAAGTGCCGCGGTGTCGCGGCGCTAGTGTCGCCGGGTGCAGCTGCAGGTTAGGCTCGCCAACTTTCCCACATCGTTGGAAGTATTTGGTGACCGTAACTAGGTTTACAACCTAGTTACGGTCACCAAATACTCGAGCGCGTACTCCGCGCTGACCACAGTAGCTCCCGTCCTTCTCTATGTGACCTAATGAAATTGTAGCTGTGTGGGCGGCTGGGGTGTTTGGTAAATGGAACTAACGTCACAGTATGTATGTACACTATGTGATCAAAAGTATCCGGACACATGATTGAAAATGACTTACCAGTTCGTGGAGCTCGGGAATGCTGGAATTCAGTCAGGTGTTGGTCCACCCTTCGGCTTGATGACAGCTTCCACTCTCGCAGGCATACTTTCAATCAGGTGCTGGAAGGACTCTTGGGGAATGGCAGCCCATTCTTCACAGAGTGCTGCACTGAGGAGAGGTATCGATGTAGGTCGGTGAGGCCTGGCACGAAGTCGGCGTTCCAAAACATCACAACGGTATTCTATAGGTTTGGTCAGAACTCTGATCAGGCCAGTCCATTATGTCGAGATGTTATTGTCGTGAAATCATTCCACCACAGGCCGTGCAGTATGAACAGATACTCGATTGTGTTGAAAGATGCAATCGCCATCCCCGAATTGCTCTTCAACAGTGGGAAGCAAGAAGGTGTTTAAAACTTCAACGTAGGCTTGTGCCATGATAGTGTCACACAAAACAAACGGTGCATGCCCCCTACTTGAAAAAAACGACCACACCATAACACCATTTTGAACGTGTCCGGATAGTTGTAATCACAGAGAGTATTTATCTACTCAAAAGTTGGTATACAAAAATACTTTCTACACCAAAATTCGCATTTAGGAAACATATAAACCCTCCAGAAACATGTAAATTGTTTATTATTTGCAATGATTTGAATATATTTGTTAAAATAATTTAACAAATAAGAACGGACTTAAAAGAAAAATTACAGAATGGCACATACTTTCTCGTACTAGTTCGTTTTCTTATTTCTTTAGCCTGGTCTAGCTTTTCGGTCTTGCCTCATAGTCTTACCATTTTCTACTATTTTTCTCAATTTTTTGGTTTTCTAAGTTAGAAGTGATATGTTACTTTAAGAATTTTAAAGAAGATTGTAACCTCGTCCTATATGGCAATTTTCATTGAAACATTCCAAGCGGTTTCTGAGAAAATGGAGTTTAAGCGTTACTCTAAATGTAAACTTTAATGCTCTTTTTCTCAGAATATTTTTGAATTTTCGAAAAACTTCGTTGAAAAGCATTTGAAGCACCTTCACTTAGAAATGCAATAATGTACACAAATCGCGGGAATTGTGCGTACTAAAGGAGTGAAACATATTTCAAAAAAATACATGTCTATTTTTTTTCAAATACATCAAAATGAACTTTATGTCATATGAACCACTGCAATTAGTACTTTCCGCACAAGCTGTTTGAAGAAAACAATTGGAGTCGCTTTTGCGAAAATGTCGTTTGCGCGTTTCTCAAAATGCGTAATTTTGAGCATAATTTAAAGAAAGTTCTTCAAAATCGTGGCGCCTTGAATCGAGCCAGATTGACTGGATAATATACTTTTTGAATAAAACGGTTGACGCGCTAGTGGTGTTCACAAACGGACAGATAGATGGACGGACGTTTTGAAAAACACTTTTTCTGTATCAAGGGACCCGAATACGTGTTTTTCCGTTGAAATCTGGAAATTGATTATAAAAGTTTGTACTATGTATATTACTCCGCATACACGTACGTGTACAAGAAAGTAATTAGTAATGCTACAGAATGGCACAGACTTTCCCTATTTCTATTTCCTTTGGTCTCGGCTAGCTATTGGGCCACATACACTTGCCAGCTGCCATCTATCGCCGCCAAAAGTACATTTTTTACATTGTCTTAATTTGTCGTTTTCCTAATATTAGAGCGGAAATATTATTTAAAAAATATTAAAGAACAGTGAAACCTCGTCCTAAATGGCAATTTTCTTTGAAAAATCTGAAGCCGTTTTCAAGAAAATGGAATTGAAGTATTTACATTACATTCGAAATTTGAAGCTCTTTCGACCTCTCTCGACAGTTTCGCCGAAAAAGAAAAGAAACGACGCTTTGTCGCGTCCCGTCAGCAACGCAGCGCTGGTGTCTTCCTTATCGCGGCAGTAGGTTTGAATTTCGCGCCCGAAAGTAACTCATAAACTCAGTTTTATCGAAGACAAATTTCTTTTCGGAAAATCTGGACCTGGCATTCTTCGTGAACGTGAACATAGAATCTGGGATATTTTCTGTAACAGGAGTTTCTTGACTCTTGTATACGGAGTAATATACGTAGTACAGGGAAAGTTATGTAATGCTGCGGAAAATCGATTTCAAGATTTCAACGGAAATTCACATTTTGTTTTTTTACGATTCGCCGTGTCAATGTTTGTAGTAGAGCCCTCTATCTGTCATTATGGGTACTAGAGCAACGGGTTTTCGCTGAGAGACCGGGAACTGAAGCTTTTGAAGGCATTTGCTATGAACGCGAGCTAGCGATTACAAGCAGTTAGCAAACTTATTCCTATATTGTTTCTACAGACTGCTCTATCACCTCTTTATGTATGGGTTTTACAGTAGCCGCTTAACACTCTTCGTATATTTTACAATAGCTCAAGCACAAGCTTCTTTTTCTGCTCACTTTTTGCACATTCTAATTCTTTCTTACTTATAGGCTCTGTACTTCATGACACGTAATTGTCATGAATATCTCCTTTGTCCCAGATATCTCACCATAGTTCATTATAATACTACAACTTATTCTTTGATAACATTTACATGGTTTGTGTTTTTGTCTTCTTTATTAAGATGTTTCAGCACTTTGTATGCATAACCTTGTCGTCCATGTGCATCATCTTCAGTAGAACGTGTGCTATAATCCCAGCCTTTTCGATAAGCTCCTCTATTTTTTTTTTTTGTTTTTGCACATTTATTACACTTGTATTCAGCGTGCTTCTCACATCTGGGGACAGCAGAGCAGAGGTCCTCCGCCACAACACATACACGAAGGACAAAGGAGAAACAACCTGCCCAAGGCGGTTCTCGAACTCTCGACCCTTCGGACCGAAGTGCTGAGTCGGTACACGCATTTGTATAGTATATAATATGTATAATGCTTTCTATATTACTCCCCTTTCTTTATACATTATTTCTATCTACTGAAACTCGAACTTGCAATTATCATCTATCTCAGTGTTTTATTTATCTAAATAAATAAAAGAGTATGCCTGAAACTTCACCGCTCAATACTAGTTCTCGGCTGATATATCCTTTACTGTGGGGAATATGGGACGTGATTTAATTATTATTAAAATAACACCAACTTTATGATTGCTGTAGCGCAAAATACTCTTCGCCATTTATTCTTGTTTAAAATATCTTTCTCTGTCAACGTCGATTAATATTTTCAAGTTGTCATGGACACACACACACACACACACACACACGTATAAACATTTACTAAAATTATTGAACAATGAAAAAATACAAAAAATCACATTCACACTATATTTACGTATAACAACCATAACTCATTTTCGTATTCTGATCTGTGCATTATTACTAAATTCAAAATCCCTTGTATTAGCCATTTACTAACTGTTTTTTTTCTTTTTTTGTTTGTTCGCGAATCGGTTACCTTAGGACCACACGAACGCGCAACTGTACCCACCGAGGCCCTCTCATATTTTCCCGGGGGTAAGTGCACGTGACTTTTTACTTTTTGGGGCTTAGCATTTCCATGCTGAATCCATTTTAAACCCCAAGGATGTTAGCCCTGGGGTTGATAATGATGATGAAGGATGAATGGAAAATTACCAGCATACACACATACACACACACACTAATCACACTAACACACACAGACATCCATGCCCCGGGCGGGATTCGAACCCCCGACCCTTCAACCACGAGGTAGCTACGGCTCATCAGCATTAATGAATTCCGCTATTCGGGCCGGCTAACTGGTTCTATTATTTTAATTAATATTTTTTATACTATTTACCTTGAAGAATATTTAGAAAGTCTTTTTCTTTTGCAAAATTTCAGTTCCCTTTCTGAAGTCTTCACAACAAGCTTGGACGACGTCTGGATCTCGCAAATACGTCTGTCTTCATTAGTCCATTTTCTTTGCCCGAGCTAATTTCCCATTAAAAGAGTACAAATTTACGTTCCCTTCATCGCGTTCTCTAATGACTGCTTCTACTACGGACTTATTCAAGAACCCTCTTTCGCGATGCGTGACCGCGTTATGGCAACTTCCAACCATCTCGATCTGCACGTCCGACCTCTACCACGACCCTCTGCGATCTCCTTGCTTCTTGCAATAATATATTTTTATATGATCGTCTATAGTCCGATTGTCTTTTTTGGCGCATCGTCATTATTTTGTCAGTCACGTTTTTCGAATCTCTATAATCCCTTTATTGTTCCTTCCATACATTAATTTATATGAAAACGTATTCAATTATCATTGTTACTCTTATTTATTAAAAATTCAAGTAACTAAAATAACATGGTCCATGTCATATCCTCCGACAGATGTCAATTCATTGATAACATCGTTTGCAATGAACTCGGCATTTCCCCACTGATACAAATATCTTTGCAGGGTTCAATTTCATATAACTTCGTTTTTACGTTACCATGTGTTCCGCGACACTTGTTCGTCTGTTCACACCACCAGCCGCGATGGGTTCTTATTCTCACTTTCTTTCACCTCTGACATTCCTACACAATACTATCGTCTTCAGTGTCACTGTATTTGCTATTCGCTACACTCTACCTTATCACTACACGTAAACGAGTACCACCACACATTTCTTCCTTTGCTCTGACCTTGAAAGGTCGTTCACTCTTCCCACAACAATGCTAGTTAATGCACTTACTTTTGCGACCACTTCATTTTTACTAATCAACGTCCCATTTTCCTTTTATATTACGTCCTACGCCTTTCTAATATTGTATGCTGTTCACTTCTCATTCTTTTTCTTTTTACTACAATTATCTCACTGATATTTCTCACTTTGGAATGAACGTGCTAATGTTTCACACACGGGATACCGTGTATTTTTATATTTCATTGTGTGTGTCTGTATGGTTTCTGTGAGAAAAGAAATAATCGTCCACAATAAACATTGCAATAGTTTTTTTAATTATCACATTCCCAGAGTCAACTTTAGGGAAAACATTTTTCACATCTTCAGTGAGTACCTGGCAGGGAGAAGGAAAATTGAAAAATTAACATAAAGGAAGCAAAAGGAATGCAGTAACATTGTGCTAACAAAAAAATTAACAAATAAAATAAATAACAAATAAATAAAATTAAAAATACTTACTACCCAAGCCACGCGGATCACTTACAAAATTCACAACATGGTCAATATGGTCGGATAAATGCATAAAACAAAAAACGTGATGGGTACAGCTAGGTGGCAGCCATCTTGTGAAATGAAGAGGAGAGAAAGGCTACCAAAGTGAGTGTGTGTGTGGGGAGGGAGAAATGAAAGAGTAGAAGGGGTAGTCATAGACAGATTTAAAGTTGACTGCTTTTCATTTAGGAAACTTAATACAGCGCAGAAAATCAGGAATTTGAAAAGTTCTAGAGTTTGAAATTTAAAAAATTACAAAAGATTAATAATTTAAACAAGCTGACTAGGTGAAGGATTTGGCAGAACAATTAAGGTCAAAAGAATAATTAGGGGCTAGTCAATAAAAATATTTAAAACTGGACTGCTTTTAATTAAAGAATGTTCATTCAAGATAGAAAGAATTAGTATTTTTGAAAAGTTTTAGAATTTCCAAGTTCTCCAAAATGTGTGTTTTTTGCCTTTGTTGAGTAAATGAAGTATATAAAAAGGCTCTTTGGAATCATTTGCTCTCTGGCGATCGCCATTAATTTTATTCTGGCTTGCGATCTTTAATTGTCGCTCACCATTGTAACTAATTGTTTGGCCAAATTATTCAATCGTTCTAGAATTCTTCACTGGTGGTAGGCATAAAAAATATTATGAAATTTTGATAATTATAATGCAACTGCCTTGTAATTATCCTTATTACTCTTTTGCGGTTAAACTGATTATCACATGCTCGGATTATCGGTTTGCAACGGATCGCATTATTCGCAATTGATTCTGTGCCGTTTTTGGAATATCGCTCTAACATTTTTCAGTATTTCATTCCAAATTTGTATTGGTCGTTCCAGTATCTATTTAAACATTTTCTTTTCCGTTCATCATAATTTACGGGCTCGGAAAATGATTTCACCCAATTCTGTGCTTTGGGTGGCATGGCGAATTTAATAATATCCATTTTAACCCTTTCCGATGTTATTCAATCGAAAATAATTTTCTGTATTTTCAATAAGCGACCATGCCTGTTCACCGTGTTTTCCCGTGGAACTTGAGGTATGTTGAGAAGTTTAACATGCCGGCATGATACAGGGATTCATTAACACGCGTGAAATTAATTTCTCGCATTAATTTGTCTATTCCACTCTTTCACGCGGCATCAGTATAGACAGTCCTTAATCCCTGCTCTATAACTTATTCAAATTTGCGTGATATTATGGACTAATTTTTAAATTTTATTTCCACTTCATGGAAGCGAACGCCATATTGCGGCATTGTTTCATTTATTTCGTCTACCTTTGTTTCGAGAGTTGAAACTTAAGCGCAATGTTGCCTTCCAAAAATGTCTACTTCAACAATGGTGTCTTTTACATTTTCTACAGCCCGATTAATATTTCCCAACTGATTATCATTATTAATTTCATTGTTTTAGGCTTATTCCTTGTAATAATCAACTTTCTTTTCTAAGTTTTCTGTTCTGCATTCCGCCTCATTTCGTACTTTAATGATTTCCAGCATCAATTCTACAACAGTATTTTGTAATTTAGATTTTATTTCTTTGAATTTACTATCTAATCCAGATTCTAATTTAGTAACCTTTTCATTTAGTTCATTCTGCAATTCTTTATTATTCTGATTGTTTTGTTCTAACTTTTATTGCAACTGAATTAACACGTTTAAAATTTAGGTACACGTTAAAATAGTTTTATACATGAAAATAATCAAAATGGCCGACTGGCAATTTCCCGATGTAAAAATTTATCCAAAATGTCTAAGCCTGCGTTGATGCGCCAATGAAATTGCTTCCTATATTCTACTTCTCTCTTTATAACTTCTTTCTATTTTCCTTATAATATTGACAGTTTTCCAAAAAAAGTAAAGAATCTTAATAAACGCATACTCGCAATAATCATAAATCTCAGGGATTTATTTATCTAATTCATTAAAGAGTAGGCCTTAAAATTCACCGCTCAATACTAATTCTCGGATGATGGAATCTTTACTCTGGGGAATTTTCGACCAATGGAGGCATTTTAATTATAATTGAAATATTAACACAAAATTTATGCATATTGATGTAGCGCAACAGTGCCCTACGTATTCTTCTTATTTCTATCTTATTTCGAGTATCCTTTTCTGGCAATGTCACATTGGATCAATATTTTCAAGTTGTCATAAACATTTACTTTTATTACCATTCCTCATTTTCGAGCTCCGAAGTCATTGCAATGAAATGGTTCATCTCAATATGTATATAATATACATACACATTCATGAAACAATGTACATAGTTCAATATTGTGTAGGTGAGTCAAAATTCGCTACCCATTATGCCTTCTACTCTATTACGGTTTTAATCTCGCATAAATGTCAATTTCCCTGCTACGACGTTCATTCTTATGATAATTAGTTACTCAGACACACATTAGAGTGCATTGATAACTAATCAGTCTCCTATGAAATATTTAGTTAGAGATTTACTTACATACGTTCTGTGTCACTGATGTTCATATTGTGGAAAGAAAAAAAGGATATTTTGTATTCAGAGATGGTCCAAAGGCGTTAGTAATTGATGAATAGAATGGACTCTCCAATACTGATCCACCGACACGGAAGGCGGTATACCAGTTACGGAAATATTTTGAAGAAAATGGGAAAATGATGGACTGCCGTAGGTCAGGTAGGTCATCATTGAGTGAGTCCCTCGCAGACTTGCTGCGGAAAATAAAGTCCGGAGAATTTTACATCAGGCTAAATTTAAGCGTCTCATTCACAGTCTACCATAAGACGATTCTGTTCATAGTCTTCAATTTTGAGAATTAGTTCTGAATGAGAATGCAATCATGGACTTCCATAGCCAGAGTCATGTGAAAGCTCTCGGGTGTTCGGGTGACGCCACGGCCAGGGCAGTGATGCCGACGTTTTGACCATCATTCCGTGGCCTTTTTCATGCCTGAAATGCAGAAGGGTGGTGTTCTCTCAGGATTCTTTACTATATGGCGTCGTAGTAAACAGGATTTTGGTTAGGGCAATACCGGGCGATGGCCTCGGGAGGAAGTGGGATCGGACGGCATAGTACTGTCCGGAATCGTCTCATTGGATGGCGGTCCGGGATTGCCGTTGTTATCGTGGGGATGATTGGCAACCTCCAAGGCTTCCTTAATTCGATTGGGCAACCGCCGTTCCTCTCTGGCGAGTGTCTTGGCCTCTTCAAAACGGCCGCTTTCCCATGCATGAAGAGCAGCATCAGAGCCTTGTACATTTGAGGTAAGCAAGTTAGTGTGATTGTTGTCATGGACTCGGTAAATGGGGGTTTCTTATTGTTAGCGGGTCGTACGTTTTTAGGGGTCTATCGCTCATGATACTGTTACGTCAGAGGGAAACAATTTGAAAAAGTGTACCACAAATGATAATGAACAAAATTAATAAATAACTCACGTTAATACGTTGTGACTTTTGGTGCAACTTTTACTACTACCATCTGTCTACACACTACAACTTCAAATTTATTATTGCAATTGAATCGTCGGCGGGAACAACGTTTTAAACGACACATTTTTCAATTTGCTGTTTTCTATGGAGCAATAATGAGTATAAATGTGTTCTCCCGTTGACATTTTATTACAATGGTTTAGTTTATTTTTTTGCGAGAAAAATCTAGCTTCAAATATTGGCTAATGTGGAACAACGTTGTAAATGATGACAAGATGGCGCCAAACGAGCGTATAAGTATTTCATCGTCCATTTTAAAAGACAAGAAAAGAAGAGGGTATATTGAAAGTGGAAGTCTAATGTAAGAAAAGTGATTAGAGATTCCGGTGAAGAGTGCATAAGCGCTAGGAATGTACGAAAACCAGTATTGGAGTGTCCAAATGAGGTAGGTGAGGCAACATTGTATGCGCCACAGCTTGTGTATGCTGAGTTATAATTCGTTTTCGCTGAAAGTAGTTGCATCAATATAATTAAATTGGTGTAGAAATTTCAGAACGTGTCCTGTAAGTTCTGAGTAAGATGCAATGCCTAAAAATATTGTGGCCTGAAAGAGCAGCTTTTTAAGAAGTTTCGTGCACTATGATATGATGAACATTGAGCATTTGTAGCACATCAGTGTGTGACGACCTCAGAGTCGAAAAGAAGAACTTTATATTGTGTGTGCCTAAGGTATTGTACCATTACATATTAAATGTTATTAAACAGAAAAAATGGACGTGTTTGCCAGAAAGCATTGTATGGTACCTCGAAAATGTCACCGCGAAGACTTCGAGTACTATTTGAAAAACTGAAAATAAATAAATACATAATAGAAGTACGAGGGATTCCCGCCACAATGTAAATAAGAAAGCTGCTTATCTGCAGATCTGAATATCACAATCATGTCCTCAGAAAAGGGAATCAATATGTTCAAGCATTTTCAAGTTTTCCGGTCGATTTTTAACTTCCAGAAGTATATTAGAATAACAACGTATGTGTTTTGGATATGTAACGTTGGTCCATTTAATGAAATTAAATTCATTTGTAAGTCGCAGAATATTCTTTTTAGAGCAGTTTCTTTACAAAAATACATTTCTTAAAACACTTACAAGTGTCAGAAAAGCACCGATAGTAGTAATTGTTAATCGATTTTATCCTCTCCTTTAAAATGCAGAATATGTCGCTTACAACGTTGTTCCAGCCTATGCTTCAGTTGTAGATACCTACTCGTGAATAGAAAACTTACAGAGCACCTATGGGATTAATTCATTACTGAGAATATACTGAAGAATGAGTTTATTTGGGTATCTACAGTATATTGTATTCCAGTTGGGAACTGGTAGGTGGTGGCTAAATGTTAATGGATTGCTGGGGTCGTGTTTATTTTTGAGAAGAAATTGTTAGAGGAGATCAAATGGTGGTCTATAGGAGGTGAAGTACATTCTTTCTGAAGGTGAACGTTTGAGATATACCAGGGTGCACGAGATACTGACTTTCGATTATCTGCTATTTGTTGGTATTCGTTTTAAAGACGTTGATTTATATATGTCGTGCGTAAAGCATTAGTGGTCTGATTATTGATTTATAGAGGCGAGGGGTCCTTTCATTAGAGTTTACTATTGAGATTTAAAAGTGGCTTCAGTTAAATTAGTTTTATCTTGGCTTGCTGTTATTTTACTGTTATGGGGTTCTTACAGTTTGGTCTGGTATCAATATTGAGCTCTAGATATTTGGCAGATTAGTCAGTATTGGGTGATTACTTGAAGTGAAGTTCGAGTTCAAAATCTTCGTAATAAAAATATTTTGGCAGATGATTTTGCAGGGCTCAGTTTGATTTTCCATTTGATAGACCAGTCGTCAATTTTATTAAAATGTGTTTGCATTTGTTTACAGATTAAATAATTTGAGTGTTAGGACATGAATACGGTGGTGTCGTTAGCGAATTGAGCAATGTGTGTGTGTGTGTGTGTTGGAAGTTGTGGGAATGTCGACTGTATATATGTTGAAAAGAATGGGGGATAGTGGTAAGTCTAGCTGTGTTTATGAGGGGATTGGATGTTTGTTTGTCTACTATGACGGTAAATGTCTTGAAGAAAGCTTTTGTTGATTTCAATAAAACAGTTGGGTGTGTCTATTTAAGTTTGAATATTAAGCCATGATACCACACTATTAATTGTTTCAGAAATGTCCAGGAATATTACTTATGTATGAAGTTTGGTTTGAAATGTAGTGTGTGTTCCGTGATTCTTAATAATTGATACGAAGTTGAAACTTTATTAGAGAAGTCAAATTGGTGCGTTGGAATTGTTTGATTTATTCAGATGTGATTGTCTCTTAACCAGTCTTTTAAGAATGATTTTTTCTAGGATTTTTGACAGAGTGGAAAGGTGGCTAATGAATCGATAGTTGTCAGTGCTGTTGATATTCTTAAATTACGTTTGAATTATTCCAAATTATGGGGAATTAGGGAGTTATCATTGTGTGATAAATGGAACTGGTTGTGTTCCAGATTATCTAAATTATTTTTTTGTCTATGTCTTCTATTTAGTGGTGAAACCAATATGTGGTCGAAGAAAGTATTTTCTAATCAAAACTCTCTTCATATAGCTGTTCAATAACACGATAAATCAAAGGCACATTTTTTGCAGTAGTTTGAAATTTACGACCTTTGGAAATTCGAGTGTTGATTTAAAGCTAGATAAACAAGAACTACATATTGCTCAACACTATGCTCAGGTGAAAATGGAAGTTTTAATATGTGTAAATAATGCTGAGTGTTTTCCTGAAAAACAAGAATTGGCGTTTTGTGGACATCAAGAAAATATGGATTCTGACAACAGAGGAAACTTCATTGAATATTTTAATCCGTTAAGTGAATTTGATAACCTACTGACCAGTCACCTCGAGAGCTTCACAATATTTCCTGGTATTTCTTCAATTAAAAATAACTTCATAACGACTATCGTTTCGGTAATTAGTTGTAATTTTAAATTTTAAATATGTAAAACATATGTATCGATTATGATTGAAGAAACAATAGAGAGTTCCAAATAGATAAACTTTCTCCTGTTTTAAGATACGCTGACGATACTAGTGATGAAGTAATGCTGGAGGTAATTGACACCACGAATCCTGCAATGATGTCCATAAACTCGTACGAGGGGGTGGAGATCTATTCTGAACAGCACGATGCAACACATCCCAGCTATGCTCTTGACAATGTTCATGACAGGAGATTTTGCTGGCCAGTGGAAATGTTTAAATTCAGAAGAGTGTTCCTGGAGCCACTCTGTAGCAATTCTGGACGTGTTTTGCATTGTTCTTCTGGACGTCGGCCGGAATGCACAATAGACATGAACGGGTGCATGTGATCAGACAGGATGCTTACGTACGTGTCACCTGCCAGAGTTGTATCTAGACGTATCAGGGGTCCCATATCAATTCAACTGCACACGCCCCATACCCTCACAGAACTCCCACCAGCTTGAACAGTCCCCTGTTGGCACGCAGGGTTCATAGATTCATGAGATTCGCTATACTTGTATACGTCCATCCGCTCGAAACAATGTGAAACGAGACTCGTCAGACCAGACAACGTTTTACCAGTCATCGATCGTCGATGTTGACGTGCGCAGGCAATGGGCGTAAAGATTTCTGTCGTGCAGTCGTTAAGGGTACACGAGTGGGTCCCGCTTTGGCTCAGAAAACCCGTATCGATGTCTCGTTGAATGGTTCGCACGCTGACACTTGTTGTATGCCCAGCATTGAAATCTGTAGCAATTTGAGGAAGGGTTCACTGTCATCTGTCACGTGTAATGATTCTCCTCAGTCTTCGTCTGTCCCGTTCTTGCACGATTTTTTGCGGTCGCAGTGATTCGGAAAGTTTCGTGTTTTACCGGATTCCCCATATTCACGGTACACTCGTGAAATGGTCGTACGGGAAAATTGAAATTTCATCACGACCCATTGGAAGATGCTACGACCCATTTCTCCTACGCCGACTGTAACACCAC
>BOPP01000298.1:676953-767046 GCA_017312745.1 Gryllus bimaculatus | reverse complement strand
CTGTTGGTGAAACCGGCCCATAGCCTCGTTCATCAGATCAACACGTAATAACTGGAAGACAGAGGAGGAGGTATGGCCTATGCAAAAGTAAAACAAATAAATTCTGTGAAACGTGCAATGCACGAAAACTTCTTTCAAACTTAACCTAAGCAAAATTTCAAATGATCTAGATTTGAATCTTCTTCACTGGTATTAGCGATTTAGTTTTGATTAATTTTAATAAATAATTATATCTAAAATTCTATATTCAACGTTTTTGACGCTCACGTGTGTTTGAAAATAAGTTTTGTAAAGTCGTGATTTCTTTCATTTTGTATATTCTAATAGCCAATGGGTCAATAACGGGCCTAGTCTATATCTTCTTTTTCTTCTCCTTCTTCGACGGTTTCTACCCCTAAGAGCTTGCCGTTTTCGATTTCCAAATTTTTTGGTCCACCCATTCACCTCCTTCTAATTCTTTTTCCTCCGTCACTTCCTGTATATAGGCCTTCCAGGTCAAAACAGGTCTTCTTTTACGTCTTCTTTCTGGTATCCAATTTAAAATTTGTTTTAGCCATCTCTCATTTTGCATCCTCTGGACATGTCCATTGAAGAGCTTTATTTTCTAGTCTTCTGGTTATGGTTGTTTGAACCCCAGCTCTATCCCATACCCCTTCATTCCTTATCTTGGACAGCCTTGTTATCTGCAAAGATCTCATAAAGTGGAACTCTACTGATCGTATCCTGTTTATACGGCGTTTTGTTCAAGGCCACATTTCTGCTCCATATAATATAATAGTATGGAATATTCTTCTCTCTGTATCTTGTCTTAATACACCATTCCATATAAGTCCCTTTAGAGCTTGATTGCATGTCTGCCCATTGCGAATCTAGTGGTGATATCTTCATCAATTTCCCACCGTCAGAAATTATAGTCCCCAGATATTTAAATTTTGAACAGTTAGCTATTTCGTTATCAGCAACTTGAATATTAGAGTAATCTCCTCCGATGCACAAATATTCGGTCTTTTTAAGGTTGATTTGAAGTTCCCAGTTTTCGTATTGTTCTTTTAACTTACTAAGCATAAACTCCATATCTTCCGTCTGTATTTAGTTATGTATTTTACAATTATTTTTTAAAAGATTTCCCCCAAAGTTATTACCCAGAAAAGCAGAGTAGAAAAAATAAACAATTTAGAGAAAAAGTTGTGGGTGTAAATATCTTAAGAATGCTACACAAATATCATATTTAAAAACGAGCTTGTACTGCTGTAACGTAACAAGTACCTTAGTGAATATACTAGTTACAGTAAAAGACATATAAACTTACCCTAAAAGAAGTTTCAAAGCTTAAAATATATCTTCATACGCTACAAAAAAAACGTAACATGTGTCGCTCTAACCAAACTGCTCGATGTTACCAATATGGCGTTTGCGCAGTTAATTCATCTCCAGGAACTGACAGTGTTGCACTTGCTACCACCAGTGCCCTAAACTACTTTTGTTTGATACCACCATTGTGTCCGATAATACATTCCCCTATATTGCCTTCCCCTACATCATTGTATTTCTCTTTTTGTAATCGTATATTCCTAGTGAGGAGTACATTGCTAATCGGAAAATATAAAGATTCATTTCAAAAATTAATGGTGATGAATTTCACGCCTTTCCGGTTCCTGATTACACAAGTTTCCGACACTTTGTCAATTGCACATGGAATCCCGCAGGGATCGATTGTAGACCTTAATCTCTTCCTACTATACGAAAACGATGTGCTCTCGACGATTAGAAATGAAAGAATAGTTCTCTTTTCGGATGATAGAATATTATTTGCAATAAATAAAACCGTAAATAGTGCAATACTAGATTTTCAAATTGGTTCCGTAATATCAAATTAATAGTAGCTGAAAAGAAAACGGTTTGAATGCAGTTTTCCATTTCAAATAAACAATGCTGTACTCCATCGAAAATGAACGGTGTACCATTGACTGATGTTTAGGTACCACATTTTTTTGGTCTCTCAATTCATTCAAACCTCAAGTGGAACATCCGTTTATATGAATTGAAACTAAATTAAGTTCATTTTTCTACGCGTTCAAAATTCCTTTCAATTCAGTCAGCCTTCATATCTTGTGCACATTTCGCGAATGTTCATTCGCTCTGAGATATGGCCTAGTATTCTAGGGAAACACCTTATGTCGCCTAGACGTGTAGGTCACAACAAAGAATTGTACAAATAATAAGCAAATCCCATTCACGTGATTCTTGTAAGCCTCTATTCAGTGTGATCAGTTCAGTTGACGAGTGGTCATGCAGCAGTGGAGGCGTACATATTTCTTCTGTGCAATATATGTTTTCGTAGTGTACACATATGAACTGAAACACTAAAAGCGTGTTACGTGTGTAAAAGTACAAAACCTCAACATGGTAGCAGAGCGAGGTTGCCTTAACATTTATTAAAACGAAAAGCAGGCGAGTTCATGTTACCGCAATCGAAACATTTTTGCTGCTATCGCGAACACGTACGAGACGACGTGTCTGTGCGGGCCTGTACGCGAAACCGTACGGGCCTGTACGCGAAAGGTCCAGTGCCCTTGTTTCATATAAGATTCGTTTAGGAAGTAAAAGGGACACGTAATTAGAAGCAACAATTCGAAAAGTTAAGTGGGGAGGAAAACTGAGTGGCGTTGCGTGTGCCTGTAGTGCAACCAGTATTAATGTAGTCAGTGGCAAAAGAAAGTCGAAGCAAATGAAGAGGAATGTGCATCGAACGTGATTCGTGGATAAAAGCGAAGTGCGAAGGCAAACAAGCGGTTAATGATGGCGCTTGATACGAAGCCGCCACGCTGTGCTGCATTTTTTGAGACGGCCAAGGTATGGGATAAGCTGCATCAGGTTTACAATACACTGTTGGTAGACAGAGTATAGACTTGTTGCGCCATCAATTCCATAAAATTGAATGGGAACAGGGGAATTGAATGGGATCAGAGGGTGAACACAGTCATCTTGCGAAGTTCGACAAGGCGCAAACACAAATGTCGCTATTCATCAAACCTATAGGCAAGGGTGACATGTGTAGATGTTGCAAAAACTGCTGACACATTTTTATCACGTGTATGTGACGTGGTTTATCCGAAGAAGAGAAGACTTGGGTAAGATTACAGATAAGAATTATTAACTTTGAATAGCAGTGAAAGTCGAGTTAAAGGTTGATACTGTGATGATATCGAATACAGAATCACAGAATAGCTCTGAACCACAGAATGTGCATCAAAGAATAGCTCTGAATAAGAGAGAAAGTGCAGCACGAAAAGGGATGAAGTAATAAAAACCGGTATTATTCGTGTGGACATGGAGATTGTAGAACAGGAATAGTCTGCTTTAAGAGTCAAGGAATTATACACGATATGATCAAAAATATCCGGACACGTGGCTGAAAACAAGTTCGTGGCGCCCTCCATCGGTAATGCTGGAATTCAATAGGGTGTTGGCTCACCCTTAGCCTTGATGACAGCTTCCATTCTCACAGCCATACTTTCAGGTGCTGGAAGGTTTTTTGGGGAATGGCAGCCCATTCTTCACGGAGTGCTGCACTGAGGAGAGGTATCGAGTCGGTGAGGCCTGGCACGAAGTCGGCGTTCCAAAAATCCCAAAGGTGTTCGATAGGATTCAAGTCGGGACTCTGTGCAGGCGAGTCCATTACAGGGATGTTATTGTCGTGTAACCACTCCGCCACAGGCCGTGCAGTATGAACAGGGGCTCGATCGTGTTGAAAAATGCAATCGCCATCCCCGAATTGCTCAACAGTGGGGAGCTAGAAGGTGTTTACAACATTAACTTAGGCTTGTGCAGTGATGGTGCCACACAAAACGAGATGTGCAAGCCCCCTCCATGAAAAACACAACCACACTATAACACCATTTTCCGGATACCTTTGATCACAGAGTGTATAATATTACTACGCACTTAATATCATGGAAAAGAGACACATCGTTGCATATTAACAAACCAGTATAAAATTACATTACAGACATAGTACACAATGATACTAATTTACAGTAAAACATACTAAACACATCGTACAGGATTTATGCTCTTGAGGCCAAAACGGTTAAGCAACGTTATTTATTGCTAATATTATTAGGGACATGCTGATGTGTCCTTTCACCTGATATTCGCTCTGTATATAAAATAAACCTATGTCTGGAAGCTCCCGTTCAAAAAACAAAACCAAAATCTATGTTGAAGTTCATAAAGCATGGTAGATCCATTTTTTTCGAAAACAAAATCTATGAGAAAATTGATTTGAAGCTATTTGCTCCCCTTATGTAATTTTCCTTGGATTGTTAACAGTTTGTTAAGATGGGTAATGGCACTTCAGAGCGAAGAGGCAAAATATTAAATACAATATTCGGGATAATTTTAATAATTTTACAAAGCATTTGTCATTACATAGTTTTAAACGTTTCCGCTACATTGTAGTAAAAATGTAGCATGATTGAAGTAATACTTTCATGTTAATTTGTAAAAAAGAAGAAATGGAAAATTCGCACTGTCAAGTTCACAAGCAGCTGCGATGGTGCACTCTAAGCTGTTCCTAAGCCTAGCGAGTATTCATTTTGCAGAGGCCACAAATGAAACTAATTCTTCCATCAAATGAAGATTAGTTCTCATGTCACTACAGCTTACACTTTGTACATTGGATCCAGTTGTGTCGTCAGCTTCTCATACTGTTCATTGCACCCTGACAGTAAATGTCTCTTTTTTAGTTGACACTTCAATTGATTTTCTTCTTCTTCGAAGTAGAAGTCTTTCCAGTATTTCAAGTTTATGTTATTTCTCCTCTTCCAGTAGACGTGGAAGTGGAGAAATCTTCAGAATTGCCTCACAGAACAGAACTGACTTTTCCTATCTGGAGGCTCTCTGGCTTGCAAAATTTCTGCTGCAGACATCTTTTATTTCTCACACTATTTTCAATACTCGCAAGTAGAGAGCTTCTTCCAAAACCAGCATGATTTAAGTAGGGACGATCCGATACGTCTGGCGAAAGAAAATCCTCTTTTGAGAACACGTGATGAATCCCTGTGGCCTGAAAAAAGGTATTTGTTTTCATATTTTGCTTGCATAGGCTTTGAGACACAGATGCCACTCTATAAAAATCTGCCAATTCTGGACGATATTTACCAATTTGTCAGCTTGCGCGGCGTAGATACTGGATTTTAGAGGTCCAAGAAACTTCGGCTCAATGGATGAGGCTTGTGACTGGCGTAGGGAGGCAATGACAGCATTTTAATATAATGTTCTTGGCAATACATGACGTCTTGGAGACTGCAGTGTAACTGGTAATTGTGTAGTATTAGATGTACTGAATCACATTCTGTTGGTTTTTCATAGTCTATAAAGTGCTCGAGCCAGACTACAAAAGGATCAGAATTTATGTTCCTGTTATCCGTAGTTTGCATTGTGAATAGTGATGGTTTCCTGTGCATCTAACACATGTAAGGCTGAGCCCGTAGTCCGCTTGGGAGCGGCCATGTACATTTTTTACATTGCATTCGCCTTTGTGTATTCATTCTGATAAATACTCTAATTTTACAATAGTTAAGATCACTAAGATTTAAGATTAGTCTGAAGTCTTCGTTGTCAATTAAATCTAAAGACAATTTGCATCGGTGGTTTATCTTTGTTATAAAAACTAGTACATTTTCATACTGAAAAGTTTTTAGTTTTAATTTATTTTTTGATGTCTTCGTCTTTGAAGTAAGTGGGAACGTTCTTACGCACAACTGCAAATTTTATAAGTGTGGGGTCACTATAGGTTGTATTGTATTGTTTATAACTCTGGGGTTACCATGTTGTACATTGTTTTGTTCACAAAATTGTTTGAATTCACAGAAGTCTTTAATTTATTGAAAAAATATTTGATGTTATTATTTTCTTTTTTCGTGTGAAATTTTCCTGAGGTTACACTCTTAATGTCATTTATAAGACCATTATAGTTTTCAACTCCGTGGATTGTTATTGGTGGAAGTTTATTATTTGCTGCTAGGGATTCATTTAGTTGAATATTGTTATTAGTTGATTCTTTTGGTTCAAGTAAACCATATCTGTTAGACACTTGTACGCCATATTCTATATGTTGAATATCGTGGTGCATTTTAAGTCTTTTACGTTCCTCTGATTCAGTAGTTGGAGGAGTACTTACATTTTTTCGCAGTGCTGGCGTTATTAGAATGGCTGGTACTTACGCCTGCGGATTCAGATTTCTGTTGCTGCGGGAGCTGCTATGGTTGGTAATGTTGGGGCAAGGGTATATATCTTGCTGATTAGGTAGTTGTTGTTGCAATAGATATTGTTGCATAGTAAAAAGATGGTTGAGTTCTTCAACATCCATATCGCGAGAAGTTTTTACATTTGTGGCTTGCAAAACCAGAGAATCGGTTTCTGTTTAGCTCGCATTGATGGCAGTGACATTTTCCATCACGAGAATAGTAGACTTTCGTACACTCGACACTGAATACTATATAGAAGACAGAAACGGTCACATTATTAGTAAATTCAAAGGCAGTTTGCTGCAATGCAGCATTTTTGGCCGTGGGCCGCCCCGAACTTGAGCGGCTTATTACTATGCGCAACCTAGGGTATCACTGATAATCTGTAAACCTAGCTCTGACTTTTACTACTAAAAGCGATAGGCCTCAAACGTGCGGAGCGCTCGGTGAGGTGTTGCCTCTAGAGAGCTGGGCTCGAACTGCTACTGACAAATGTTCACAATTGTCAGTTATGGTCTAGAAATCGCACTGATAAGAACTGAGTAAGGTGGGTCGGTGTAACACGCCAATTTTTTTCCAAAATGCCACTCTACTTTCATCGCGCAGAGGGAAGAGTAGCTTATGAGAAGAATAGCAAACATATTGAAGATTTAGTGGTTTACAGTGTTCACTAGAATACCATGCTTCGAAATTCACGCACACACTTTCACAATTACTGAATTTGAACCCCATAGAAAACATGCTGGATAAAGTGAATAAAAAACGAACATGTTGTATTGTACAGAGATTGATTTCTGTATTCTGAAGATGACAGAAATATTGATGGGAGAATTCGCGCAAATATTCCCTGACCAGTGGCTGAACTGGGTGGGGGTAGTAGAAACCCTACCAGACTTACTGAAGGAAATGAGCAAGGCCAAATGCGGGGCAGCAATCAGTGGATTTGTTTTCTTTTTTGTTATCCGCTAATTATTTTATTGTCACTACCGGTGTCACCCACGCTAATTTAGTCACTACCAGTGAAACCTCTCTGGTGGTTATTAAACAACCTATTAAGCGACCAAACTTTTCAACTCGTGAATCTTCTTGGAACAGAAAACCTGAAACCTATATATTGTATGCAAATTATACTCGTGCTTACGGACCACCCTCTCCCCGACCACTGATCAGCTCCTTAATAGCAACTTCAATTCATTCCTTTTAAGAGGCCGCTTTCAAGAAAATTGTAAGTAAATAGAATTTTCAAGTATATATTACACCGAAGGTAAAATGAAAACTGGCGACGTAGAAAGCATTTCCGCAACATGTCCTGTGCCTCGGCTTCATTCTCGAGAAAATCAGATGCCGGAGGATTCGGGAATCAAGTAACAAGAAAATGTGCCAACTGATACGGATGATATCATGGTTACTCGCTCCATTCCATTTTCTTTTCTTCTCATTTTCTTTCTCTTAATTTCTTTTAATGAATATGAATATGGAGTGAAAGTAACCTAATGCTTAGTTCTTCGAATTAACCCTCGAGAGTTCGGATTTTGTTTAGTCACACCAGCGAGCGCGTTGCACTATGCACAACATCGCAATTCTTCGATTTTACTTGCATGGGGAGGAAATATCTGAGTATGTAACTCTAGTGCCATATTATTTAGCTCTTGTAGGATAAATATCTGTTAAAACATTAAGAATGATCTTTTTTATTTCTATACTTTTTAAAATCTTGTACGTAATTACAAATTGTAAACTTATACGGCATCAAAATTGGTTTATACAATATTAAAACATGTGATAAACAGTGATAAACATACTTTGAGAGCTGTTTGCAGGAGAATTGTCCACACACTTGACACAGTGTTGTTGCATTCTTCACCCGGCCGCACTTCACGCAATTGCCATGTTTTCTGTTTGATTCTTGTTCAGCTTTGATCTCACCTTTGCTATACCGACTAAGAAAAATACAGATATCCAGAAGAACTGAAGAAGTGTTTGCTCTTCTGATCATATGAGTTTCAAACAACCAAAATACTAAATTGTGCAAACATTTTTTGCTGCCTCTTACGTACTCTTACTTGTCTTTCGAAGAGAAAGGTTGCATTCACACCTGCAAAGTCCAGTAATCTGAAGAAAAGAGGCAGTGGCCACCTTCTTGTAATCCTTGGCTTGGAATACCAACTGCACATCTAATCCACAGTGTCTACTTCTTTTGTGGCATTATAATACATAATGATTTTGATTTTCTCGTATCAGTCAATGTCAGGCTTGTCATGCAATGTTGAAAGAAGAACGAAACTTATCTTTGGTACATAAGAAATTTAGAGTAAAATAATTCTGGAATCCTAAAGTAGAGGATTCTACTACTCGTGTTCGGTTAGGTAGAAACTCTGGAAGTATTTCTTTTTCGTTTTGTTTTTTCACAGTCTCTACTGTTGTCAAACCTATATCTAAGAGCCGCTTTGACAAAGAATAGCTTCTGTAGTAATTGTCTGTTGTCACGTTTCTGTTGGTCTTATGTATAATGTGAAACTGGTCTCAAAACAATATCAACGTGAGAAATTGACACTTGGTAAGGGCACATCTTTCTGCTTTCAGCAGAAGAAACTTCGGGGGCTAAAACCAACCCTGACAATTTGCATCCCGCTTCCATCTGTTTGCACGGCTCCGGGATGTTAGCATGCTGCTCTTTCTTCGTCCCAATCACATAAAGCATGCCAATCACTGCTAATGTTTCCGTTCTGTCTGTTTCTTGACAATCTCTTTCACGAGAACACTGGATTTCAAGTTTCTTTTTTGCAATTTAAATGTACATATAATGCAATTTTATGTTCAACTCCGAGGTCTAAAAAGTTGAGAAATGCCGCCATTACATTCAGAGCATCCTTCGCGGACAATGTTGGCCCTGGTAACACTTTCAATTCATTTTTGGATCCAACTTTGGAATGTGTGGAATGAGAAATCGTATTCTAAAAGTAACTTTTATCCTTGCCGGGGAAGATGTCATTTCCGATATGGCAATTTTTAGGAATTTCCCTTTTACTATTGTCTGATAGTATAATTCTTACACGATCATCTTTATCATCATGAACAATGTGTTTTTGAGGACAGAGAACGAGGCCACTCATTGCAATATCTCTTGAATGAACGCAGTACGCACATTAGCGAGAAACGTCTGCTTTGAGAAAGAAGCGCCACGCATGGGTTGGAGGGTCACGCTGGCTCATTGGAGCGATCGATTGGAGCCCCAATCGATCTGGCTTATTTCACGGCTCCTTGAATTTGAAATAGATATTTTGATTTTAGGGGGTACTGTATATGAAGCCCCTGAGACATTTTCCAAATTTTGAAAATAATGGCTTCATTGTTTTTGATGAAATGTTGTTGTTGGATAGAGTGAAGAACGTTCAAGAGATTGGAGAGAGTCTCATGTTCCTTAAAAAACCGAATTTTTGGAATATTGCAAAAGTTGAGAATTTTTTCGGAGTCTTCCCACAACTAAAAAATTAAAGTTAAAGATTTTTCCCTTAATGAAATATGTTAATTAAAAATAGATTTTGAAATAAGGTCATGTACAATTTTACGAAAATTTGAGTACTTTTGCATGAAAATAAGGGTGTGCAGTACGCGCTGTTTTAGCACCTCTAGTTTTAATTTTGCTTTAATTGTGCAAAGATGCACAATCCCTATTCATGAGGTCGGATCGATTGCGATTCTTAGGTTACACTCCCGATTACACGATAGCATCCCCATTTGGATCCGTGGGTTATACTTCAGATTTTGGTGTATAATTAGCGTATTGCCTTCGGTTGCCTTTGGTTGCCATGGGTTGCCTTTGGTTACCTAGTAAACAATATAGACGACTCCAATAGGTATGATTTTGTTGTTGTTGAGGTTACGGAATGTTATTAAAACAAAGAGAGACCTCCTCTATACAGGGCCGTTTTAACAGCTTCGGGGGTCCTTAGGACTTCGTTAATTTGGAGGGCTCCGGTGAAACTAAGAATTTACTTTCACCCCTCCCCCCATTTTAAAGATAAGTTTTGTTACAAGAAACTTAAGTCATCATTGAGTGTCATTCTCGCATCATCCAGCAACATTCCATATTATATTAGCCAATGATGCGCAACACATCATTCCCTTAAGCCTTTTTTTTTCTGCGAATAGTTTAATCATTCGTCACCTTTTTATACGGATTTTATTTTGCTTGACAAATTTAGTATTAAATATGTGTTTAGATCTATTGGGGCCCTTGGGCCAGGACCCTTTGGGCCCGTGCGTTGACACAGTCCTGCCTCTATTTGTTTCAGAGAGCAGAAAAATTATAAGAATGAGATAGGTGCAGTGATCTTTCGGAGAATATACGTTTGACAAAATAACTATTAAAGACATGTAATGCTCTATAGCCTCACCTACATCCAGTCTTTAATATTTATATATCAGTTAGGTAGAAAAAATATTTCCAATTGCAATCAAATTCCTTTAGAAACAAACAGAAATTCTCTTTTTATATTTGGTATTCCTTTTCATCATCAGTTATATAAATAATTTGGGGAACCAGGTACTTGCTGAATTATTTTGAATAATAATATTGTTTCTAGTAATGGGTATTATTATTGTAACTAATATTATATAATTTGGTCTTATTATTCTATCGGTGCAGCTTATTTTTTAATGAGGTCACATTATTAGCTTTTGCATTTGACTAAAGGTATTATCACAGTTTATCATAGTTTCATCTACTAGAAAGTCTCTCTTGACGTTTACATTCACTAGGGCAGCATCAGAAATATATACTTTCAACACCAAAAATCAATGTTGGGAGGTATCATTAACATAATCATGCAAATAAATAGAGAGGAAATTTCAAATTATATCTTTGAATAAACAGCTATCAAATAAATTGAAATGGATTACAAGGGTTTTAAGAAAGAACACAATAACAATTAGACAAAAATGCTACTAAGTAGGTTCTTGGTTAAAATTCAGTTATAAGTTTTTTTCATTTGAAGTAAATAAATAAAAACTGACTGCAGTTAATAACTATTTTTGTTTATGCCTTTAATGTACAATATTGAAACAGATACCCTTTTCTGGTAAATAAATTACTCTTTGGACAAATCTAATGCACAAACACAGGAATATTATTGATCGCTAAGTTACAAACACAAAAACAAAAATAAAAAGAAGAGACATCACAAAACCTGCAAAATTGTTTCAATGTAATCAATACATATTGCTGTGCTAACCAGTTGGAAAACAAATATAAAATCTCAATTACCAAACTCAAATTGCTAAAAATAAACAAATAAAGGAGGAAGTCAATATTTGATTCAATCAGTAATGTAACATGTACACAAAATTCAATTTTCCTAAAAAAAATATATTTTTCTTTCATCATATCTTGATAATATTCAAATTTTAAGTAGATAAACATTGCACCCTCAACTCATGTTCCTTCTTAAACTCAATTTCCTCTGTGATGCTTTTGGAATTAGGAATCCTTAAGGTAATGAGCTCTTGCAGCTGTTGCTACTGGTACTCTGCCTCTGACATTTCCTATTTGGAAGTAAAATATTCATATTGAAGGACATATTTATGATAGAAATTTTAAAATAACTGATTTCATCACTGCCAACAGAAGTTTTTTAGTAATGACAAGATTGGTATCATTTATCTACAATGTCAATGGTACATCTCCAATCCATCAATGTTATAGTAAAGATTACCAAAGATATACTTCAGTAAGCTGTAGTATTTCAATTTGCTTACTATTGAGATAGTAGAATTAGATTAAGAAAAAGAAAAGAAAAAAAGATTAAATCAAAAAATAAATTCTGCATTTTACAAATTTTTTAAAGGATGGTTTGGTTGTTAAAAGCATTTATAATAAAATTACTAGAAAATAGAAGTATCCTCATTGAAAAATCAAAACAATTTGGTTTTAATTACTTTCCTTGTACAACAGCCCTTAAATGTTTTTACGATCCTCAGTGCAGAAATCCAACACTGCAAATCAGTCCAAACATATTGAATATTCTAGAAATATGTTTGGTATTGGAATCGTAATTTAGTAAGGCTACGTACATTAACAAGATACACAAACTACTCATTGAAATACTTAATGGGATCAGATATTATACGGCAGATTTATAATTAGTATTGATTATTGACATTTAATTAGTCTTTCTTTAAATTCAATTATATTATAAAATGTAAGAATAAGAATTTTGAAATTCATGAAAGAATATTGTTATCATCAGCAGCATGGGTTAGGCTGTTCTAGTCTGTTCTGGCAAAGTTGTCTAGAGAAGACCATCTCTTCTTTGCTCTTCCTACTTCTCTTTTTGCTTTTGGGAGATATTAATAGGCCTGCTTGGGTAATCTCTCATTTTTCAATCTTTCTAAATGGTCTATTCAGTTTTTTTTGTATTTTATTCCAGAATATTGTATTTTTTTAAAAAAAATAGCTTACATTACTTTTTCAGTTATGAATTTACAATAATCTGCTTCAGGTTCCATATTTGTCCTCAAATCATCTAGAAATAGAAGTATATATTTTACTATACTAGAACTATATTATTGTGGATTCAAAGAAGCACCAAACATTATTATAAATTAGTACATTTAAGAATAAAATTCATGAAAATTTGCAGACAAAATTTTTGACATATCTTATGTGAAAACTAAACAATGTTATATATTTCACATTTATTGGAGTAGTCCCAACAAAACATAAATAACATATTATTCTACACCTTCTGAAGAAGACAAAATAACTCGGACAACACGTGGGCAGGGTTATTTCGTATCTTTGGATTTTATGATAACTATGCTTAAATTGTTGTGAACGTGCAACCTTTCACCAGAACACAAAATACCGAAAATTTATCGAAAATATTTGTAAAATTCTCTCGAAAGAGAGCCAATATTTTTGTTTTGAAAATTACTTACATCGTTGGTGCAAACAGATCTGAATAGATAGAAATCTTAATTTTTTAAATGAAATTAAACACGAAATATAAAAGGTAGATAAAACAAAACGCGCTTACTTTGGGTCATACAAACTGCATTTCCATATCCCAAATCTTTACATGCGTATCTTCGGGCGGATGAATGCAGTTAATCTCTCATCCAATTAAATGCACAACGTTGTAGCTTCTTCCATTGTTATAAATACAAACATAATTATCACTTCTGCTTTTAAATCATTATTTTCGTGCTTTTTTATTTTGTTCTTTAACTTCTTCACACTACTTACTAAGTTGAAATTCGGTTGCAGGCTATGTCGTGCCCCTTTGTGCTATTATAACTTTGTGTACTACAAAAAAATCGAAGAATAACCAAGTATAATCCTCAAATACGCAAATTCTCTCTGTGATGGCCGCCGTATGTGCATAGGAACCCAGAGTTATCAGAGTGTTAACCTGATCCACGTATTCCTCGATATGCTGATTACTTTAGAAGTAACCCATGACTGAGAATACGGCCGTAAGATACATAGCTTAATGATATATTGATATGGCTATGCCCAAATGGCGTTGACCAAACAAAAATTGAGGTGGTTAGACCAAACGGGTGTGACGAAATTGAGAAATATGAGGTATCTCATTCACTTTGAAGCTTGATGTAGATTGTGTTTGATAGTAAATGGATAGAAAGGGCATTCATTAATTTGTGCTGCATTCTAAAGGAGTTTGTGAAAACTACTAAACATAATGTAAGCGTTTGGTGGCAACGGGATACCGGTGCAGCTGCACCTCTTTGGCGCGAAAGAGCTTCTCACTTCCCGTGGCGTGTCTATAGTTATACACTGAAGAGCCAAAAAAATTAGTACAGCCATACGTATTGAAATAAAGTGATCTGGAACCAATCCGAATACGGTGCTGCGGTCGACAACGACTATATAGTCTGGCACAGTTGTTAGATCAGTTACTGCTACATTGTGACATCTTGCAAGAGATAGAAGGAAGGAAAATAAACAAGGAATATAATTTGCCATGGCAGAGAAAGACAGAACAACGAAAAGTAATGCTAAGCAACTTGCAAAAAACTGTATGCTTTGATTTGCAAAATACATTACCTACACAATGTTAAAAAGTCGTCCAGTCCAGTGCCTTAGTTATGGACGTACAGTTTTGCCATTCACGACCGTGGCATGAAGGAGAGGCCTGGAGAGGATCTCAAGAAACAGGGTCATGTTTAGTTAAGTATGTACCACAACTTCCTGCTTCTACAAATCATCTCCTCGCTTTCAGTGGTATTGCTGCAGGGCAGAACAAAAATAAATATATCATGAAGTTCTGAATGTATTACAAAATACATCTTTGCGAACCAGGGATTTCAAGTTACTGGTTTCTGAGCATACCTGTATGGAATGTGATCAAGACTTCGGCCAAATTGAAAAGGCAAAGAAACATCTACGTATGTGTTTAAAGCAGATTACTAGGTTTAAGGTTGTGACAAGTTCCTGCCGAAAATTTAGTGTTATACGAATGGCAACATTATTTTTTATCAATAGAACTGCTGATCACAGACCATGTTATAGGGATGTGCAATATTCCAAGACTTCATCTAGAAAACGAAAATTGTACATACATATTTACACTATATTACACGAATACTCTAAACGAAAATACAAAGTTTTAATCAGTTGACCTCAAGAAAACCAAGAAAGGACGACCATGCTCATCGATACAGTTACACCCACTATATGAATCATTGCTTGCAACAAAAACTGCGAAATATAGGAATGAACAGCAGTTGCGACAGTTTGCACCTCCTATCCACTAACAGTTTTACAGGGATATGAAACACCAACTAAAAACAAAGGGCAGCAAGCCCAGTGAAGATTGTTGCGAAGATACTGCATAGAATTTAGAGTGAATTTCCTCTTCTATCAGTTTCATATAGTTAATAAACTCGTTCGCAATGTCAAAACTCTCTTTTCAGTTCCATCCCAACCTAATATGCTCATAGGCAAAAGATTTATTAATGTAAAATTATGAAATTTCAATATTTTAGAGGATATTTTAATATTAGGAAAATATCTACAGATATTTTAATGGTAATAGTAAAAAAAAGAGCTGAGAATTGAGAGCTCGCTGCCGCTCATGGCGACTCATCCACCAGCTTTGTACTGTACTGCTGCAATAAGCAACGCAAAAATCATTCCAGTCATTGCAAAAGTTGCCACTTCAATAGAACGACGCGACTCTAAAGTAAGATATTTAGGAGGGTTTACAAATATTTAACTTATAATTTCATGAATGGCAATACAACGTTAACATAACAGCTTCCAAACGTCACGAATCATGTGAGAAGATGAATTATATATATTTGCATAACCAGATCGTTGTACTGATGAATAGCATTGTCTAGCGTTTTTTGATTCTTGTTCGTCTGTATTTGAAAGTTCAACAATATCTAGTTTAATGTAGCAACAATATCTAGCTTAGTGTGGCAGAGCCGGTACAAAGGGCTTCGATGCTTCCGAGAATGTTCTCAGCATTGATTAGCTGATATGTTGCGGCAAGTTAATGAGAGAGTGACCCTCCTACAGCACGAGGGCGTAGGGTACACAAATTTCAATTGTGTGACATTCGGCTGTTTTTTTAAATTGTGTTTCGCCTCGCGAGCGGCTAGTTCGGCTCGGGATTGTTTGGAGCATCATTTCAATTCGTGGATTGCTGAAATGGTAACGACGTTGCATTCGACTGTTAGCACACTTCGAATTGTTTACGCGGAAGGGGTATTTTTTTTTCGATTTTGAGAAGAAGTGAATAAGTTCAAATGTATTTAAAGGTGTCATTGCAAACACCAGCCTGTGCTTGATGAAATATTAAACATTTGTAAATATTAGTCCTGTAATTGGGAATTCATTAGGTTTTGAATACGAAGAAATATATTATATTGTCAAAATTTAATTATTTTAGAGTATCATCATGGTTTCCATGATGAAATTTTCTCTGTTCGCGTGTATTTATCCGTTTTTTTGAAAAGAATTATTTTAATATGACATCATTCCCCCTTTATCAGTGACTGATGTAACATCAAAATATTGTTCACATTTCTCGCTTAGGAAATTTATACGTTAGGTAATCCTGCAGTATGAGACTATTCTGATAATATTCGGACTTCCTTGATGTTTCGAAAATAAGTAAACCAGATCAAAATTATATACTTCCTCGCATTGTACTTACGTAGTATAGAGAAAGTATTGTAATGCTGCAACAAAAACTGCGATTTTTCGACAGAAACTCTCATTTTGTGTATCCCTTGTGACGAAAAAGTAAATAATTCTTCTTCCTATATGAAGGAAATTGTGTAGCGAGAGTTCATGTTTCTATTACATTGTGTAGCGAAATTCAATACCGAAAAAATAACTTACCCCCCAAACGCTCATCCGTCCCCTAAAAAACGGTAGCGGCTAAACCGTATGAAAGATTTTCTCGAAAGTTGATATTCCTAGATCGATCTGGCTGATGTTGCGTCGCCTTAAATTTGAACTGCATATGCAGATTTTGGGGGGTACTTTGCGTGAAGCTTCAAGGACATTTTCAATAATATCTCCAAAATGGTTCCAGATTTTTTCTTTAGTTTTTTCTCTGGTTGTGCAACGTACGCTTATAAAAATTGCGCAGGTCTGATTTTCGTTGAACTATCTGAATTTTCGAAAATAGCAAAACTTACAAATAATACAAGAGAGTGCATGCTCTTGTAACTCCACTAGTGTGGTCAACACGCTGTCGTGTTTTCTGATAGTTCATTAAAAATACTTGAATGGTTTTCAATCTATTTTTTGTATATTGCAAGTTTTTAAATGGCAATTTAGGATTAGGAAACAAAATTTCATATATTATGCCCTGCTGATGGTTTAAGTTTTTGGACGATTACAATCGTGCGCGATCACAGGCCTGCGCGCGATATACAACTGTCATAATTAGCACCCAATCCGTCATTTCCCAAATTCTTCGTTTGGATCGGCAAAAAAGAGAATTTCTGCGAGAATTCTTAATATGAGCTTAAAAAAAACAGTGTCGATTCACTGTAAGCACAACTTTCCAGACATTATACAAGACGAGAAATCGTCAAGAAAATGTATAGAAAAGAAGCTTTTGTTAGCAAAATACCACAAAAAATAGTTGTTCATCTACCGAGGACAACACTGTGATTATTTTTAACCACCTGAAATGATTTGCTTGAAATGATGTTTATTGACAAGTTAGTAGTTTCAATGAAATAGGACTTACCTAAAGCTTGGCCGGGGATAACTAATTTTGTAATGTATTCAGATCAGCAAGGTCCTCCTGACGTGAGTTAGAACAACTCACAACTCGAAAAATACCAATTTTTAGCTAGACCTTTAAGATGCGTAAATAGGTCATTAGCCCCGTAAATATAGTCTTCCATTCTGGGTTTAACCCAAGGCGGTGGTGGTGTTCCTTCCGCTTTGGAACGTAAGATCCGGTGTTGACCTACACCTCGACTTTGGGATTTTTCCTCCTACAGCCGGGACACGCGCTAAGCTACAGACTCATCTCCCGATAAGTGTGGTAGTGTGGTGTATAGTGTGTTTGCTTAAGGGGAGAGGGGGGTCAAGGATTAGAAACAAATGATAGCGCGCATTCAGTAGCCCGTTTGTAGGTGTACTACTCCGTCTGCTCCGCTTGTTAACACTCGGAGAAAACACAGAAAACTACTCATCAGAGCAACCGATTGCTAGAATCTTCATCCTCCTCAAGTGGTTCAACTCCACCCAGTTGCGTAGCTAGTGTTGAAAATCCGCTAAAGCCAGGACTCGAGCCTTAGGACATCCCGATCAACGATACAACAGGGGTAACGATGTTGTCGCTGAGCTATCGCAGCCGGTTTACTGCTACGCACCACCATTATTCCACGCCTATTCCAAACGAAGAAGTTTTGGAAGACAAAATTTTATAATCAACGGCGTCAAATGCTTTCGAAATATCTAAAAATATTCCAGTAGGTCTATTTTGATTCCATTTTGATTCATTGATGAAGCAATATCTTTAAGAAAAATACATGTCTGTTTCTATAGATATTGCTTTTCTAATTCCATGTAGACCATTTAACGTTTCGTTTTTGGTTGAAAATTGGGAAATGTAAGTACAGGTATTGTTCCGTTCTTTTTAAATATTTTTTTCACTTTAATGTTTAATTGTTGAGGAAACTACATTATATTCAGGAGATATATGATTTTATCCGTTATTAATATTTGTGTTTGCAAATTCTAGCCGAAATCCAAGGAGAACTTTTCTGAATAAATACGAGAAGTATCATTGGATTATCTAGCTAGTTTGATTTATGTACAAATTATACAGTCTTTTTTTTCATGTCTTTCAGTGTATGAAACATCATTCCAGAATGGCATTGTATCCGCGACAAAGGTTGGTATGTTTTACATTATTTAATTATAATTCAGAACTCGATACAAATTTCCGCAATTTGAAGCTTGGGTTTTTATTTCTCTATTACAAGCATGAGCTAATGGGAATCCGATTTTTAACCTTTCGCTACCCATGCTCAATTTAGTCAAACGAATGCCCAAGGGTTATGCTTCATCTTGTGTACTTCTGTCTAAATAAATGTGTTATCACGACTAATATATTGAAATTATAATACACATCTGCTCCATAAAAATTGATTTGAGTGCCATTGTATGTTCAGTTTTGCTGAGGCTGTATTTTTTGTACTTGTCATAAATGGTAACTTTTAGGGGGATTTAAATTACAGTTCTCGAAGTGAGACTGTTTTAGCTATGTCTTGTAAATTTGTGACAAATCTCTTCAATGTATTTGATAAATTTCATCAATTATTTTCAGGACAAAACTTTTTAAAATTGCTCTTACTTCTACTGATGTGTAGAAAAACTTTACCTCTTTTTTCTTTTTGTGTTTGATGTCATCTGCTGAGGTTCTTTTTCACAGAACGATCTATAAACATTCGACTCATTTTCGTGTCTCCAAAGTATCGTTCTATATTAAGTTTATATTCAATTGCATATCAACCAAAAATTTACCTATCCCTGTGGACTTCAATATCTAGATATCTTCTTAGTTGAAATAACTATTGCGATTGTTTCTAACACTGCCTTTGTGCAAATCTGTTCGCAAAGAATGTTCTCTGGATTTAAATTTTCATTCGTAGTATAGTTTATTTTGACAATGATACAAACCTGCTGGTGCTACAAACATGCTTTCTAGCATTATTTGTAACGATTTTGTAATATTCTACTGGAACGCGCAAAATATTTTTCAATCTGCAAAAATATGTAAGTAGGTCAGAGTCAAAACTCCGGAAAATTGAAATAGGAAATTATTCTCATGTCGATTGCTACGTAGAACATGACTCACGAATAACCTGCTCATATGAGAACAAATATTACAGTTTCTATAAAACGTCTCATGATCCACAGAACCTTGTGAGTTTATTACCTCCTTGTGACCAATCAGGGGATCGTAGCCTAGCATCCCAGAGAATCATCTGTTGGCGGGTCCAGTACTCAGAATGAATAATGTGTTTTTTTTTCATTTGTCTCCAGTTATTTAAGCTTTAAACTGACATTAGTGAATAACTTAATGCTGCTCTTACATACTCTTACATTGATGGAAGGACGCGTACTACCAGTTGAAGAATAAGGAACACCAAGCAACGTTTAGTTCTTTACGGAAGCCAAGTTTAATTTCCGCTAAGACCTTCAACTTATTTTACTTCCAATTGAAAAGTAAACTCTAGTAAGCTAATTGAGTAACTTAATTGAGATTTAAAATTACAGATGTAGATAATTTGAATAATATGATATTACTTGTAACTAGTGACCTCCAGCAGCAAAAATGCGGCTGAACAAAACCACACAAAATGGTTGTCCAAAAAGAAGCACACTGCTTAAGAACAACAAATAAAATAATCTCTTATAACATTGCAATATATTAATTTTCTTTCAAGTCTTCACATCATACGCATTGGACAGTTGCGAACATTGTAAATTAGTACTTAATTTGTAAAATTAATTGAAAACCAAATAATGGATTTTGAATTGAAATTTAGTTTAATGATTGATTGACTGTTTTCGAGCACATCAACTGCAATGGCCATTAGTCCTGTTGGTGTATTAAATGTTTGTATCTCGTGAGGTGGTTGTGTTTCTTCCCGACTGGATAGTGAGATCCAGCACCGAACTACACGTTGGCTTTCGGAAGACTTTTCTCCCAGCGGGCCACCGCCCCAGCCGAGATGAGCTCTAATCTCCCGGCTAGTCTCTCGACATGTGTGGTAATGTAGTACGTGTAAGTAAATGTGTGTTATGTGTGGGTGCAAGAGAAAAAAATAAGAGAAGGGAGAGGAAGAAAATATCGCCCACTTCCCGAGTCCGTGTGTTACGGCACTTGTCCGTCATTCGCCTGGTATTGACCGAAGAAACCATGGGAAACTACCGATCAGTGCATCCGGCCGGTAGAATTCTCCTTCTGCCAGCGACTGAATTCGACCTAGCCATGCAACTAATGTCAAAAATGCACCACCGCCGGGACTCGATTCCTAGGGCCTTGCAGTCAGAGTCGCTGCGAAGTCCGCGGCAATGCTGATTCGGAGTTTAACTCATGTAACTTTTAGTTTCACGGTAAAGTGTTAACAATATATTCAAATTAAATTCATTCAAATTCTTTTTTATTTATGATAATACTATTCTTAAGAGATGTTTTCCTCTATAATAGTCTCATTTTTTATTAAATAACCACAATATACAACTATTTTCGTTTTTCTTTTCACATAATACCCAGAGAGTACTCTACTACCTAGATAGTATCTAAAGAGTACTGTATGTATGTATGAAAAATTTTATGTATGTGGAAGTACTGTACATGCATATACTACTCTCTAGTTCTTAGTACTTTATGTATGTACTTCGAAGTCTCGAGAATTATGTAATGCTACAGCAAGAAACGGCAAGTATTCGACAAAAAACTTGTTTTGTGGTTCCCTCGCATTGAAAAAGAGAATTTTTCTTGCTGTGAATTGTAATAAATTACTTTCTCTAATAATTTTGGCGGGCAGAATCCACGTTTTGTGGGTATCTGTTACCGAAAATTTGGATTACGTCTTACGTTTGCCTGTCTTTCTGTGCGTCCATCTGTCTGTGATTCCGTCGCAACAACGATAGCAAATAAACCATTCACAGGATTTTCTCCAAATTTGATTTTCCTCAACGATCACATCGTCACGATCTGACTGATTTCGCGGCCCCTTGAATTTTAAATGCTGTGCACTGAATTGTACTATAATTTTCTGGCGTGCTTTATTCGGCGTGCCTTAGCGTCATTTGCAATTAAAACAAGAAAGGGTGGAGATTTGAGAAAATCTGTTTACGTAATCATTAAAAATTGTCACGATTTCACTAAAATTTAAGCGTAAACTACTCATAATTTGAAAACATTTACATGACATTTTTACAAGATCTAATTTGAAAGAAAATATTTTATTAAGAAAGACGAATCTAACCTCAATAGTGGAAATGAGGAATTACAACTGATCCATGTATGCATACGCGGTCTTTAATGTTCTTCATCATTGCATCTACGTATTGCAAAAATGCAAACATAGTAATTTTATTATTAAAATCTATGAACATCGTATATAGTAATGAAGGATTAACCATTACAAAAGATGTAGACTATAATATTTGCAGAACTTTGCCAGAATTATTTAGTTTACTTTCATGAAAAGTGTATATTAAGGAAATTGTGTTTTATCAAAGGGCGAATATTCGTATTTCTTCACCTTCCTGTGCTTTTCAAACCAGTGATATAGTGCGCCAAGAACGTTTCTCCACAGTGGCACCATGCTGATGAGAGTGCTATCAACCCATATTATGTTCGTATCACGTGCATCAGGCATCGCTGTGACCATCCGTGGGGAGGGGGGGGGCTAGGTGACGGCACGCATGCGACAATAGCGCCGCGCACGCCGGATTCGCTTTTAGGTCACGTCCTGGCAGGCAGAGGACTTGAAATTGCTGAAATGAAAGTCGACGCGATGAAGAAACTTCAAATACCGAAGAATTCTTAAGCTCAGGGATGAATGGGCGGCGGTGCCAGCTGAGCCCCCGACACAGCTCGACGCGAAGAGACTTTTCTGGCGCGCTGTTTTAGAATTGAAGTATGACATTAAGACTATCTTAGAAGAATTAAACGTAGTTTTATATGCAAATGTTCACTGAAACATTTGGAGCAGTTTTTCAGAAAATGACATTTGAGTGCTTTTAGAAATGCACAATTTTCATGTTATATTCACAGAAAATTTTAGGTTTTCGAGAAACGTCACCAGCAGTCATTTGAAACAGTGCTACTCACATACACAATAAAATATTAAAAATCTCATTAATGGGCCGGAGGCGGAGGAGGCGGCGCCCGCAGGGGCCTCCGGATCGCGGCGGAAGGGGCGTGGCCGTGCCTCGCGGATCTCGCCCTTGGCCCGGGCCGCATCGTCCAGTCCAGTTCGGATGCCGTTTAGGATGGCGTTCGGGATGGCGTTTGCGCGATCGTCGGCCTACGCTCCGCCGGATGCCGCGCCTGCGCATGGCCGCCATCCACCCCCGCGCGTCGCGCGAAGCCTTCCCCTCTGTCGGTAGAGCTGCGCACCGCCGCGCGCGCTTCGGGCAGCGTCGTCTTGCAGACACTTCTCCTCATAATGTCCTCACGAACGTATCTCCTAACCTAATCTAATAATGATGCTTTTCGATCGTCTTTTCTTTCCCGCTTCCTTCACGAAATCACCTCCCATCCTGCGCGTGACTATCACCACGTGATCGCGGATATTAGCGGGATATTGGTTGAATCTGTATTTTTCTGGAACGTTCTGTGTTCTTGGAATTGGTGTTGCCTAAAGGGGTTCCTAACTTGCCCGTCCTCATTATGAGATTGCATGCCTGGCCTAGGCGTTGTCTTTTGAAACCGCTTTCAAATGTCATGCCGAAGTAATGCACGCCTTGTGTACGTGCGTGACTAATAGCTTTTTAATAGTGGTCAAGGGATTTGGAAGTCCGGCTGAATCGCTCGACCAGGTGTTAAAGGGTCTTCTGTTTTGATGCATTTGTTTCTTCAGGAGACGAGTAGCTATGTGCGAGGGCCAGAGTGAGCAGGTATCTCAGGGGAATTCACGATTTACGACTGCTCGTTGTTCGGGTCTGCTGACGGCCTGCCGTAGTTGACAAGGGTCGTCGTGCAGCGAGAGGGCCGCCTAAAGAGTGACTAATTGGAATTGGGGACGGAAACGGTCGCGTCAGCGCAATGGACGCATGACAGTGCAATGCATTGCACTATCCGTAAAAATGTTTACAGACAGGTTTACACACGGACGGACAGACGGGCGCGCAGACTGTCAGTCAGACTGTCAGTCAGACAGTCGGTCAGACAGACAAGTGGTCAGATAGCCAGTCAGCCAGACAGCCACACAGGCGGTCACACAGACAGAGGTCAGACACAGACACGCTCAGAGACTGTCGGACAGGCATACGGACAGAGACAGTCGGACAGACAAACGAACAGACGAGCGAGACCGGAGCGGCAGAAAGGGAGACGGACAGACGGAGACGGACAGGCGGAGACGGACAGACGGAGACGGACAGACGGAGACAGGCAGACGGAGAGGAACAGATGGAAACGGACAGTCAGAGACGGACAGAAAGGCGGATGTATTGCCGTCAACAATATTTTCTGTATCAAGGGCGCACAAGATGTAGAGTCTGACGACACATCGAGTTAGAGGGAGTAATTTACAGCAAACCTGGATTTGTTCACATTTTTTATATCAGCCCCTGACATAATATGTGTTTTTCTGAAAAAATCGCTACTATCTGCTGCAATCGTACGTGTCTTTAGAGAATATTTAGACATAGAGGAGAAAGTAAACTAGTGGTGCTGCAACAGCAAACATTTACCGCATTATTTGTAGTGGCTCTGCAATATTATATTACTCTTGTATCTGCAGAACTGTTTTCAACAGACTAAAAATATGGCTCGTCCTCGGAATTGAACTCAGATCTTTAAAATTTACACGCAACCTTCACGTGACCTTTCCAGTACCATCCTGAGAAATGAAGTCTCCCCGATGTTTAAAAAAGTGGTTGATTAAATGCTCTTCATTTACATTATTTCGAAATCTAGTTGCAAGTAACAAATTTCATTGACGAGAAGCATCTCTATCATCAATATTTACATTTTAGAATGTTAATTTTTTTTTCGGAAGTACAGTGTTTGCTGAAAATGGGAGCTGCGCCATTTTTAAGAGGTGTTTGCTATATCAGAAAAAAATTAAAGGAAATTTTATAGCAGATTTTGATATTTTTTATATACTCTATTATTCTTACGTATGAAATACGAGAAAAATATTGGTTTGAAAACATATACATTTTTTTATTTAATGATTACAACTTTTAGAACAGATTTCAATAAGAGAAATCCATCATCATTATTGAATTTTAGCGATGTAAATTTGTAGCAAGTTTCTGAAATACAGTGAGTTTACCGAAAATGGGATCTGCGTCATTTTTAGGCTTCGAATGCTCCAAGTGAGAAAAAATGTAAGGAGACAAATTAAGAAGCGTTTTGGTGAAAATAATTATTTAACAATTGTCTCTACCATATTTCATGCAACAGCGCGCAAACTACTCACGTTGTAAAAAATTGACAAGACCCTATTTAAAGATCTTGCCTTTAAAAATATATTCTTAATTATCAAAAACATCTATCACCAATATTACAGTTTTGCAAAGTTAGTTGTTTTGCAATTTTTAAAATTATAGCGAATTCTACAACAATGAGTGCTGGGCAATTTGTACAAGCGTACTTACGGAATTCGAGAGAACAATTAAACAAACAAATTTTAGCTTTTTCGAGAAACTCTTGTTTTTAAAATTGTCTTTATTTAATGCGAAGTGTTCAACTTTAATAAATATATTTTATTAGGAAAACATTCTATTTTCAATATTGTAGTTATAGGAAGACGTTGAACAAATTTTGAAGTCTTACAGTTTTTGAAAATTCATAGATTTTGAGGAAAATGGGATTTGGGCTATTTTTATTGGCGTTGTTTGTTCTATCCGAGAAAAAAATGATCAAAAGTTGCGGAGGCTTAATGATTAAGGATCATGGTCAAATAATTAACCAGACACATGTGTCGGGAATCTTGGGGGGAACCTCACTCAGCGTCATCTTGTATGTGTCTGATTAATTACTTGTAATAATATATTTTGAAATATACTTTGTGGTTGATAACACGTGGATCCTTAATCGTTACGTATTATCACAATATATCTGCTGCCACCACGGAATTTGGAGCCATTTGTGGAGATATTTTGAAAATATCATTGGGATCAGGAAAATTGTCGGAAAATTAGAAAAAAGGTCGTTGACCCCTAAAATCAAATTATCCGTTCAAATTCGCAGGACTTCGAGCTCGGCCATATCGTTCGCCGACCAACCAATCAACATACCGTCAGACCGACCGACGGACCATAGTAAGAAGCGTATCCAAGGAAAATCTATAAACAAAATATGTTTTTCGTACAATAGAATAGATCTGTAACCTTCATGCCTGAAATCAATTGACTTTATTTGAAAATTCTGTCCTGTATCAATGTCTATTGAATGCTAAGCACAAAATGACACTTGGAATACTGTTTTGTTTGAAAACGTATTTCATTAATGAAGAATGCAATTTGATAATAATAATGTAGAGACTGTATTTGGCTCTCTATTAATCATAACTCAAGACAGGATTTTCGTGCAGTAAAACTCTTACTGTACATATTGTTTAAACAAATAATATTTGGTATTTTAAATATTATTCACCCGCAAAATTACATTACACACTGTAATACATATATGTAATATATGTATGTAATATATTTATGCTAATTGTATTACATACAATTAGCATAAAAAATACAAAAAGTAAATACAAAAATGGAAAAATACAAACATTTCTTCAGAATACAAACATAATTCAGTTATACAAGAAATGTTAAATGTTTTCATTATAATTTGCAATTGTGTACATTTCCAAATTATTTTCTGAGAAAATTTCTTTCTTATATCATCTAATATGTTTCAGACAGAAAAAAAACTTCGTTCTATATTTACACTTGTCTGCGTGCCGAGCCTAACTCTGACGTACGTGTGTGCGCCGCTAAAAGCAGTAAAAAACTGCGTTCATTCTCTCTCGATTTTGCAGGGCAACATCTGTTCCGAGAAATTCGATGAATTTGAAACCCAGTACAGCTTGCCACTAAGCTTTGTGCCCGGACGTACGGTCAAACGTGACTCGCGCATGCAGTCTCATGTTGGTAAGTTCAACGAAGTCTGACAAAACGGATATACGATCCGATTGGAAAATACACCCAGAACATAGTGTTGACTGACCGATCGCAACCAAGGGCCGCAGACTGAGTGCGTGGTGACCTCGCGTGTCTCTACTCCCAACTGCAATCTCTCAGAAATTTTAATTAGACAATAGGTATCATGAAAGATACAGACGCTCAGTTCATGGTGCATCAATATTGAGAATTGATACATATAAAACAGCGTTCGGGTTTCACAGATCATCCGAATGCGCTGCCGCGTAAAGTCATCAAATGTTTTTCTTAAAGAAACCATGGAAATGAATATAAAAATGAATATGTAAATTAAAAACAAGTTGATTGTATAAGAATTATATTTTCTGCAATAAAACTATGAACCTTGCAAATTCGTCGAGTAAAAACACTTAATGTGGAATTTTCAGGCAGCATTACCAACAAAGTGCAATTTCGTATATTTACCCCCAAAACGTGCAAAATAAAACAAGCACTAAAATAATGTCCGTTTCATTTTTCAGATTTCTGTCAAGGTTTCATCCAATTTTAAGTTGGCAAAGAAAATATGTAGTTACACGGGAATCCGTTCTTTAATCATTACCCACCACACGCTGTCAATATTTCTGAAGTCTGAGTTAGTAGAGTGACATCCGAAATCATTCTGAAAACCTTCCTTCTCAAAACTCTGGTATTGTTACTTTCACGCCTACTATGTACATGAGATTGTAATGCAATATTGTAATGCTGCACCAGGGGAGGGGCAGAATTTTCAACATTAACTTGATTGCTAGGTCGCATTCAGTCTCTGTGTGGAGGAGAATTCTAGCGGCCGGCTGCTCTGATCGGTAGTTTTCCGTGGTTTCTCCAATTAATGCCGGGCGAATGCCGAAACAATACCCTACCAAACGGGACACGGACCGCGCGCGATCTTTCCTTCTTCTTCCTTGTCATATCCTCATCCCTTACTTATACACACTTACACTTACGACACACTCGTTCACGCACTGTACTACCACATTTGCTAGGAGAAAAGTCGGGAGCTTAGAGTTTGTCCGGGCTGGGGCGATGCTCCGCTGGTGGGAGATACCTGGTTGAGGGAAACCCCTGTTTTCTGACGGTAGGTTGACGCCGGATATCGCCATCCAGCGGTGGAAGATCGCTGCCACCTCTTGACGAAAACACGTGCATAATGCTTACGGGACTAATGACCTTTGCAGTTGGCGCGCCCGGTATCACTAATCAGTGAATTGTAATGCTATTAATTAATGCATTTGTATCAATCAATTGTAATGCTATTGATTGTAATCAGTTGTAATCAATTGTAATACTGCAACGGAAAGCTCATATTGCCGGTCCCTAATATCAATTCCAGTGGTGCTACAGCAGTTAGTTTTCGCTTTATTTAAAATTTTCGAAAATGAGAGAATGCAACGAATATAGAATTTGCATCACTTTAAGAAGCGTTTTTGCTCTATTCGACAATCAAATATACATAAAAAATTTCCTTTAATTCAAGCAAAAATTACTTGAAAACTACTAATAATTTATATAAATTAAATTTATTAAATCAATAACTATTATTATAATAATAAAAATTGTATAGGATATATTTAAGGATTCAGTATTTTAGAGCAGATTTTATTAAGGAAAAATCTGTCAACATTGCAGTTTTGCAATGATATTTATTTCAATTTACGAAAGTTGAGTTCACCCAAAATCTCTGTATGTTCGAAACCTGCAGAAGTTTACACATTTTGCGGCGTTTTTCTATAACTAAACTGAAAATGTTTTTCTTGATGCAATCTGTTCCTTAAAACTAAATCTTGAAATAAGGTCAATAAAAACTCTGAATTTGTGAAAATTGCAAATGCATATATTCAGCTACTTTAAGCTTGTAAATATTGTTTTTACTTGCGCGGCTGATGGTGTAAGTGAATGGCGTTATAACTTTAGTTCTAACAGAAGCATCTAAAGAAATTTTTGCTGTTTGGAACTTTTGCTGATTGAAGTACAATTATAATATCGTGTAACTGTTATAACTAAGGCGAGAAGGTAGCATCGTTAGTTCTGAGATGTAACAGCCCTTTTATGACAATGAGCTTATCAGTAATAATATTTATTTCTTGCTAATGAGCTTTTGCTCGGTGGCAGAGCTTATAAATATAAAGACATACATATACAACATATAAAGACATACAAAGACAAAGACCAATTAAGAAAACATTTTGTAGGGAATTACTAACAAGTACCTAAGAAGACTACAAAACACAAATATTTCCTTCACACGTAATTCCCTAGACTATTCCGGAAGCGCACACTCGAGAGAAAAGTCGCTAGTACACACAAGCTTGATGATGCCGTCACCAGAATAGTCTCGTTCAAATCGCGGAAGGCACACCATCTCGCAGGCCGGAATGTCAGGTACAGGGATTCTTAAGGAGGTCGGTATTGACCACTGGAGGTTGATGAAATTTCAAAGGGGATCAACTATGATCAAGAGGTCAATTTAGAGTCAATAACCGAATTCGAACCGGTCCCTACTGAAGATCCCATTGATTACAAACTAGTAGTGCTAACACAGCACATATTTTCTCGCATTATTCATAAATTTGCAATTTACAAAAATTCAGATCCATAACGAAACTGAGACCAGCGACATTCCGTTAAACGTCCCTTCTTTTATCCGTGGGAAAAGTTTGGAGCAGTTTTTGAGATTTTGTTATATACTGCATTAATTCCAAGCCCAAATTAGCCAAACACTACTAGTTTTAAAAAATGACATGACCTTTATTAAAAAGCTGATTTTTAGGAACAGAATTTGCCTAAAGCAAAAATCTCTATTTGAAGATAGAGATTTTGTATTTTGAAATGTTAACGTTTTGCAATTTTCGAAATTACAGAGTTCGCCGAAAATGGGATTAGCACCAAATTTTTTACCTTCCCTTGATACAAAAAAAGAGAAAATTTAAGATTAAGAAAATTAAAATTTAATTTAAAAAAATATTTGGTGCTTTTTTACAGAAAAATGATTAAAACAAATTAAATCTAGCGTATCTTACGCGCAGATTTACGCGAAGAGTTTTCATGTTTTCGAAAAATTATTCATGGCTTTATTTCAAGATATGTCTTTAAGGGACAGATTTCATTAAGGAAACACTCTCTACCGTCAGTATTATAGTTGTAGGAACACACCCAAAATGTTTCCACTTTTGAAAACGCTGGTGTATAAACGAATGTGAGATCTGCGCCATTATCTTAAGCGTCCTTTCCGCTATCCGAAGACGAAGTTTGACTAAAACGTTTTGTCATTTTTTGATAAAATTTTGAAAATGCTTCTGAGGCTTCGAATCACGTACCCCAAAATCCATTTGACACACTCAAAGCCTCGATTTCATTCAGATCGATCGGGGAATAAAAAGAAAATCGGCTGAACGGTTTAGGCGTTAGTGTTGACCACAGATGGAAGGACAGACGAGAAGACAGACGATTTGCCGTCAGTTGATTTTTCGGTATCGATGACTCGCAAAACATGGATCCTGGGTACACCGCGAGTAGTCAGTAATTTTCTATTTATAGCGAAATAATTTTTCTACTTTTTATGGACCAGGAACCGGCAAAATGAGTTTTTCTGACGAAAATTTCCCGTTTTCCGGTGCACGATTACGTAACTTTTTCTTACTAAGTAAGTGCGTGAATGTAAAAAATAAACTTTAAAATTGTTTCCTGACGAAAAGTGAGAGACCTATAATAATAAATTACAAATTCGTTCTTCTTCATTCTTATCCGTCTTGTTATCGAAATTGAACAAAGTACGCTTATAAAAATAGCGAAAGTACGTTTTTGAGAAATTCTTAATGATATTTGTTCTTCGAAATTTATATATTTAATTAATGTGAGGTACGAGTGTTTTACAATATGAGTAGTTTTCGCATAATTTTGAGTGAAATCGGGTAATTATTAATTGCGTTCGAAATATTACTTTTTCCCACTATAGAATATGGATTTATTTTTATCTGTTCTTATCGATTTTATATGTACACCAAATTTAGATCTTTCAATCGTTTTACGTACTTTTTTCAAAATAATGTCGTTTCCGAGATTGGAGAGAATATTATCAGGAGTCTATAATCAAAGCAAGATGTAATATTGCATGTGCCGTCCCACTGTTCAGAAACGTTCGTCAGTTGGACGAGCGCTTTCTTAAGTGCTGGAGGTCTACGATATTTTATGTTTCGTAACTCTTTTACGCCGAGATTAAGTAAATCTGAAGACTTATTTTAATGCAATCATGTCCTAAATATTAGGTCTTTGTATTCCTCAGTCCCATGAAAACTTTTAAATTTTACAATTTTAAAGATACATATTTTTTTCAAAGATCTCAGATTTTACTTGGTTTTACACAACTCAAGTTAAATAAATTTAATACTCATAATGTAATAGATATTGTTCAGGTAACATTTTTACGCTTGTCTGGGTTCTCGGTAATTTTCATGTCTACCACGCATTTTAATACGCATTTATGACGTAATAACTATTCGCTCTACACTATCTACTTCTCCATACTCTCAAAGCCGGTCTTCTAAAAGCATTTGCGCACATGAGCAATGGACCTGAACTACACATCCAAAGCCACGAAGAGATCGTTCACAACACAAACTGTTGGATAAGAATAGACACAGCGGAACATTTTCCCCGCGAAAACTAAATCACAATCATCACTACCCAACACGACTGAAAACAGATCAGATTTTCTATATTAGATTATTACAATGCGTTTTATTGCCTTCCCAGTCCTCACTACCCTATTCTATCAGGGATACGTCCATCCACAAACCAACGCAAAGAGGCTAGCAAGCGCAAACAAACAAATACACTTAGAGTTGCGCTACCTGGCTGGGAAACTCCCATCCAACTTTTCACTCACAGCTGTGCTTAAACCTAACGGGAAGTTTGCCAAGTGACCAGTGAGTTGGATAGCCACACAAAAAGTCTCATCTAATGCGACCCGGCCATCATTATTGAAGGGGAGAATGACATTAATTAGGGCAGTCACTTTACACCCGACCAACATGTTGACAAATTACATTGTGCTGGCCAAAACACGAACTCCATAATCTCGACTCTGCCCTTGTAGTACAGCCCTCCACATTTTGCAAAGAAATTTGATACATAAACAAACAATTGAAACTGCATCTCAGAGGCACGAATGTTAACCTATTTGAGATTAACTTTCTCTAAAAAAGTACTCCTCACTTTGCATGGTTTTCATCTGGACCTTGTCGCAAAACATGCAATCGGTAGCGCGATTGCAAATGACATCCTTTCACAACTTCGGCAATGCTCTACCCAAAACCTACCACTACCTACTTCTCCTCCGGAACCTCTTCGTACCAATTTACTACTATCATTGTTACCTAATACCTCTCTTATTATTCATTCGCTGCTGCACTAATCCTTAGACTCACAAGGAGCTATCATCACATTACCTCTTCTGTATTCGATGTTATAAGTACAGTTATGCACCACAGCTTTGCCTGCTCCCATGTTTCTATTGTTACGCCGGTGGGGTGCATCCGTGGCATGCATTCGTTTTTTTATTGATTGCTCCAAAATTAATATTAAAAAAATATTATTAACACTACTATAATTATTATCTGTCACGGTGAATGCTCTTGAGTTCTGGCAGTGCATCAAAGTCCACGCCATGTAAGGTTGCACCCAGCTTCCTAAGGCGTAGATTTGGTGATATAATCGTTTCTACAATACCTGGCGTAAAATGTGTGCCGTGCCGTACATTACAATATCCTGAACTTCGTAGTGCTTATTGCAGCGTGGGATCTAAGTTAAGTGTTCCGTAAGATCTTTAGGAATCGAGCCCAGGGCACCTATTATTACTAGCACTATCTCTGTTCTAACATTCCACATTCGACTGACCTCGATTGTCGGATCTTTATATTTTAGATATTTCTCAGCTGGCTTTGCTGTTATATTTCCGTCAATGAGGAGACATGTTTTTTCTGTTGTACATCGTATCACCATATCTGGTTTGTTAGTCATTATAGAATGATCTGTGTGAATCTGTTGATCATACAAGATGGTGTTATGCCCAGCTGTTTTTATTGGTTTGGGTTGCACCATTTATTACTTATCTTTGGGACATTCGTAGCTTTATTTATATGCCAGTCAAGATATGAGAACACTTTATTGTGTCTTTTCATGTATTCATGTTTAGCCGGAATTGGGTGTACTGAAAAATTATGATGAATCGTTTCAGACTGCTCTCCGCATTGTCGGCATCTGTCTTCCAGTGTTGTATTCAAGATAACCTTCTCGTACTGGCGTGTTCGTAGTGCCTAATCTTGTGCTGCTATTAGGAATGCTGCTGTCTATTTTCATTTTACCTCTCTTAAGCCACACATGTGTTCGCTCATCATTAACGTTCACATTATCGAGACGAGCTAAATATTGAGATGCAGAGGTTTGTTATTATTATTATTCCTCTAATACACGACCAAAGATGTTATGAGCCGTCTTCAAAATTCAATCGTGTGGTACACTATTAAAGGCCTTTTGGTAGTCAATCCAACCCACCTTCGTTTCCTTACATCATTCAAGTTTATTTGATTTAGTAGCAAGATTTCCTTACAGCCGTACGAACCTTTGCGACATCTTTTGTGTTCAACTGGCGACAGATGGTTTTTATCTGTTTATACATTTTGCTATCTCTGGCAGCTATTACTTTTTACATTACTGGCCGACAAGTGATTGGCCTATAGTTCTCTATCAAGGAACTGTCTCCTTTTTTACGTAGCAGATTTGTGATGCCGCGTGTGGGCAGCGAGTTTCTCTAGGTTTTCTAGTATTTTATTAATAGCCTTTGCTAGATGAGAATGTAATGCTGTCAATTTCTTAATCCAATACTTCTGTATCTTATCAGTCCTGGGGGATTTCTAGTTTCTCATATTCTTAATTGCTTGAAAGAGGTCCTCTTAAGAATTCATGAACACGTTCCACTGTTTCCATAGGTTATTCAGGTTATCAACTTCAGATTGGAGCCAAGATACGTCTTTGTTATCGGATCTGCTTTTTCCCCCAGATTCCTGCCCAAAATGTTTCGACTTCATCTTTTGCGGAAGGGACAGGAACGTCATTCGGTTTTGGAACCAGATTGCGATAGAATATTTTCTCTCCTATTTTAAGCAACCGATTCTGTACATGGATCTCTATGTTTGTAACATGTAATGTGTTGAGCCCATGTTTGCATTTCTTCTTTTAGCTTCTCAACTACCATTAGTCTTGTGGTATTTTAAATTTGGATTTTTTGTTGATGGAGTATTTGTCGTTAAACGTAAGGGGTGTGCGTTTCTGTAGGAGATCCCTCAGCTAAGAGTTAATGTCGGCTACCCAAAAATAATTCTTTTCGTCCAGAGGCACGGAACTGTTTACACTGTTTAGCTGTTGGACGTTGGAATTTTCGGCTGCCCGCAAAGTTATTTGAAATACAAGAGATCCAGTTGTGTATACCATGTCATTGATTCCGGTAATATCCATTTCTCTACCTGGAATCTGCACCATCTCATTTATGAGATGCCACTCTCTTGGCTTTAACATGTTCGTACATTCTCCTCATCGGGGCACGAGATTCGAATGGAAGTAGATTTATTCGTTCTATCTATCGTCAAATGAGATCTCGCATGATATATATATTAGTATATATATATATATATATATATATATAATATATATATATATATATATATATAATCGTGTGATACATAGCCAGACGAATTTTCACCACTGAACTTTCATTGGACAGAGATGAACTTCCAAGAGGACCATCGTTTTCAGAGATATAGGGGGTTCTAAAAGTTCATCACGTGGTCGTTCGATCGAAAAACATACTCCGCATTTCCCTGAATGCCAGCAAGTTATTCTGCTGTGAAGTTTCCACTGCTGACTATGCATAGTCGGCAAGATGACTGGCAAGTTTCTGTGAATCTAACATAGGTCTCATATCTGGGTTCCGCTCTCTCCATATCTTGAAAACTTCTATTTCTGAGCCTCCATTTCCCGCTTTTGCGTAGTAAAAGTACCACATCACCTTCTTCAATACATCCCGACTACATCTCTGACAATGGCTTCGAGCTACTGTCGATTCTGTGTTTCTGTGACTAACATCCGTGAGACGGACAGGCATCGACAAGGTGACATTAGCTCAGTTTCTGGGCAGGTATGGGCCATTGATATTTCGAGGCGCGTGAAGATTCATTGCATTTCTTTGTTCTATCAATTTTGCTCATTGGATTTAGAGAAGTTTCGCAGGAAGTAAGTTGGAGTCCCACTGAAGCCATGGGTTATTTCCTGTCATTCGTTACTGCAACCCACAGTGTCCTTGGTACATTACCCCACAGGGCTCAATAAGAGTTTCTCCGATCGTCAGTGGGCATAAATAAACCCTAAAAGGATTTTCACTGTGTGTTGAAGGCAGCCTCATTCGCTGGTTCGGGCCTCCACTCTAATCCGTGGTCTGGTGTTCCAACCCAGTTTCTCTCCTGTACCCTCCATGGGCCGATAACACAAAGTCCAGTCCCTTTTTTCTCTACTTACATTTCACTCTGGAAGCAGCCAAATGGAGACAGACGCTGGAGCCACCAGCTTCGGATCAGATGATGCGGTTTTGTTCGATGTGCCTCTTCCGCCATCTTTATCAATCTTCTTTTCTATTTCGAAGTTGCCGAAGTCTCTTCTAGAGTATTTCTTCGTCTGACTCCTCACCTTCAACCTATTCAGCAAGGGAGATCCTATCAGTAGCTAGGCTGCCTATGACATAGCTCTCAGGCTCATGGGGGGACTCAAGCTCCACCACCAACTACAAGGTCGTGTGCAAGGGTGGAGGTGTTATTATTATTATTACAATTATTTCTTTTAGCATATTAATTAACGTAGAAATCGTGTGGTTAACAAATTATTTAATTTAAAGGTAAGTACAGCAGAACCCCACAAATCCGATTTTTTTAATAACCCGAACATATACGGAACGGAGGAAAAATAAATGTAGCAGTAATTTTCACTTAGAGGAACTTGCAAACTCGGTAATCTTTTGTCCTAAGAAACTAAATCTACTTAATTCGCTATTGCCTCAACGTCACATGTACATCATGTCGATGTGGCAATGGTGTGCTGTTTTCTACGTAGTATAATGCTAATTCATGGGCATCTGAGGCGTGAGAATGTCATCTCCTTCACAATCTTCGTCTTCAAAGTTTCCATCAGGTTCATTCTGGACTATAGAAATGACTTCATCACTTATTTCTTGATTCCCATTATCAACGAGTGATATCTATTGTTGAAGGCAAGTGTCCCGTGCCTCTTCGCACCCCGGAATTTGTTGAACAAACTAAAAAATGTCATTATCATTTGATGCATGAGGTGATATTTCTCCAAACACGAGACTTGTCCACAGTTTCTTCCATTTTGTTTGTATGAAATGTTTGTTCGAATTGTCCCCAGCCTCAGCTAGCCAGAAAATAATCTGCTTTATTGTTATGGATTTCATTTTTTATGAGATAGAACAGTCTTGTCTTTGAATTAGAAAGTGTAGAAGCTTCTTTCTGTAATTTAACTTTAAGTTTCATAACACAACTTGATTCTTTGGTTGCAAGATTGAGGTTACATTTGGTGGTAAAAAAAACCCTTTGATATCCCCATGATCACCTGCAATTGTGAAGGATGAGATGGAGCATTGTTAATCAAAAGCAGAACTCGAGGGGGCAGATCATTTTTTTCTGTTGAATCTTTGTACAGGAGGAACAAATTGTTTCCCCAACCACACACTAAACAGATCACTGGCCATCCAAACTTTACTTTTATTTTTGTAATAAACAAGGAGAGCGTTCATATTCATGTCTTTTAGGGCCTGTGGTTTTGCAGACTTCCCAATTACCATGAGCGGTAATTTGTTTGTTGCCCCGACGTTGCTACAGGGTAAAACGGTTAAGCGTTCTTTGTTCATTTTAAGACCTGGTGCAGACGACTCTTCTTTCGAAATAAGACTTTTTGTAGGGAGTACTTTGAAATCAGTCCACTTTCATCAGCGTTATAAACTATCTGTGGCAAGTAATTTTCTCATAATATCAAGTCTGTAAACTCATCTAAACAACGCGTCTGCGGTGCAAAATTAGCTGATATCCCTCCCCCGCCCGTTATCGTTAATTGAAGTATCCCACTTCTCTTATTCCAACAATCTAACCAACCATTGCTGGAAGTAAATGTTTTATCACCATAAGTTTGTTCAGGGTAATGCCTTTACTTGAATCAGTGGACCGGTAAGAGGAGCGCCTGTTTCTCTTTCCTATGTAAACCACAAGAATGTAGCTTCATCAATTTTATCATACGGCGACACGGTGGAGTTGTGGCGTAGTTCCAAAGTTGTTTCATTAATTGCGTTGCAGAAGCTTTCAATTTTCCTCCGACTTTTCTTTCAATTACTGATAGTGGCTTCCCCGTCACCAAAATCAATAGCCAGTTTTGTAGCACTTGCCCCATTGTCAAGCCGCTTAAGCACAGCCAGTTTTTCTTTTAATATACAGGAATATGCTTTCGTTTGATTGATGTACTGTACGGAGCAACACCTGACTTGAATTAACTGAATTTGGGAACGAAAAAGTACGAACACATTGTAAGTCAACCCAATTTATACTGAACATTGTACGTAGAATACTCGTTAACATACTGCTCATCGTCCGGTTGGCCGAATTGTTAAGGCAGTAGTGTTGTAGCGATCTCGAACTAAAGGATCGCGGGTTCGAGTCCCGCCTCGGGCATGGTTGGTATTGTCTTCGTGCTTTCACCCGCTATCATCACCATGTCATGTCATCGTCATAGTTACCATAGCGGTAAATCCAATAGTGGTCGCTAATGACTAAGATGTTGATAGACCTTAAATAACAAAAAAAAAACTGTGCTTCAACTCTTCTAAACATTGTAGAAACATTTACCTCATGATAATCAGTTATTTGCGTAGTGTATAGTGAAATTATTTTAGCGTGGCCTCTGAAGGTCGAGGGCTCAGAGCTGCCAGATGAGTCCACTCCTCAAACATATCGGTTTAGGGGGGAGCGCGTCCCTTCCCAGCTCGTAATGACAGCCCTACTCCAGTTGGGTGAACATTGACCCTGACTTTCCGTCTCCGCGAGGTGCAAGTTTCCAGTTGCGATTCCCTACTAGAGTAAAGCCTTTTTACGTGATTTGTGTCATGTTCTTTTTAAGTGGTAATTGTTCTGTTTGTGATTATTGCTACGTGTCCGCTTGAGAGCAAGTTGCAAAAGAAAGTCCCATCGCAGTCAGACGTTTGGAGTTGCAACAGAATATCAGTTTATGACGAGCGAAGCAAAATGTGTTAAAAATATCAAAGCAGTTCTTTGGGGAATGGCTGCTTCTTCGAGTGTTTCCAAAGTAACTGCTCGCAGAATTAATACGAAAATTAATTTTATTGAATCGGGAGAGTCGCGTTCATTTTTAACTCATAATAAAGAGAGGAAGCGAAATATCCGGGAATCTGCTCTCGACAGTTTCAATGAAAGTGTGATTCGTCGCACAATTAGTTAATCCCTATATCAAGAAATTGATATTTTTACCTGAAACGACGCAAACGATAGTAATGACAGTAATGCTAATTATGATAGTGAGAAAACGGATACGGTTACAGTGGAGAAGATGTGGATGTTGAGACCAGAGCCATGTTTTCGCGTGAATTTGGTGTTTTTTCACTACCGAGCAAAGACACTACAGCAAATTAATTTCCAAGTATGTTCGCTAGCGCCGATCCGGTGGTCGAGATCGCTAAGGCAGTAGTGCCGTAGCGATCTCGGTAGCGAAAGATCGCGGGTTCGAGTCCCGCCTCGGGCATGGTTGTATTGTGTTCGTCCTTTCACCTTCCATCAGCATATCAGGGAAGGCAACGGGAAACCACCCTGAATAATTTATCCCAAGAAAACCCGGTATGGGTCACCTAACTTCCGTATATGGAAGATAGGACCAAAGAAGAATATGTTCGCTTGCACGAGCGGTGCGGTAGGCCAGTGTTTTCGATTTGAGCAAACGAGCCAGACGCGAGGGAGCGCCGCCTCCCGGCTCCCTCCCCACCACTTTCAGCTTCCCCCTACTTGCGAATCCCAGCGGCCACCCTCGAAAAATTAAGCTGTACTCCCTTGTTCGCAAAATTGCCACTTCCTCAAGTCGCTATGCAACGTTGCCACTTTCTCACATCGCACGCTACGTTCAATTGGGGCTGGTCATTCTATTAATGCATTTGTTTATGTCCGGAAAGCTTTTTCGGATAATCCGAACATTTCCAAATCCGAACAGACCACACTCCCATTTAGTTCGGATTACCGGAGTTCTGCTGCATAGTTTACTATACATAAAAATAATATGCATAAGTATACATAACTATAATAAAAAATAAAAACCGCATAACAAAATTCACATTTCAGATATTCAAAACTTCATGGGCAATGAGAGTTGCTTTAGTTCTCTTCGAATACATTCGCTGTATCGAAAAAGAGGGAAGACCTTTTTATTTTTCAAAAATAGCTCGTAGCTCTTTGGAAATATTTGTCACGTTGTTAACAAAATTATCATAGTAATAATTTGATTGTAATTACATTTTTTTCATTATTTACGATCAAATATTGGTCATATATTTACAAGGTGGACATTTCTTCGTGATTTGAAACCTGCATATTTTTTCATACTTGTTCGCATTTTTAGGTATAATACATATTTTCACTTAGCTCACAAGTCTTTGCCTATTTCAAAAGTATATTTGAGATATGCTCTATGTTATGGTCCTTCAAAGATTATTTGTAACTTTTAATGCCATATAAAGTGGAAGATCAGGTTTAGAAGTCTGTATTTAACTCCACAATATTCTATTGCAAAGTTTAGGATTGATTCCATTAATACTGTATATCGCCAGATTCGGGAGGCGGCGGTGGCGTGTCTACGGTGGCTTTGACCCCGTCTCTGCACATATTGACGAGTCCATGTCCCAGTAGGTGCTCTCATACACTCCGTTGGCTCCATAGACATACAATTTTAGACTGGCAACTCTCAATATTAGCGCTAGTGAAGCCAAAGGTTTGTGCTCGCCGCCATCTTATGTTACAATAGATTCATTCGCCAGCGGTGTTGTTCGGCATTAGCTTATTTACGAGCTTTCTTTCTTCATGGAGAAATAATGGAAATCATCACGGTCAACTTAATATATTTATTTAGAGAACCGGCTTTGCCGTCATCATCATCGTATTTGCCGTCACAAATATTAACAAAATATAATACGAAGTAAATGCAAAATAAGACAAAGCCTTGATAAAAAATAATAGATACATTTAAAATGATAATAATTTCAGAACAATAGCACTTTACAAAATATGAAATGCAAAGGGGGGACAAATTTAGATAATAGATATATTTAACATTATAATAATTACAGACCAATAGGAAATGAAATTACAACTATGACATACAAATAAAGAAATTACATATTATTAAATTGCAATAGATACATAAGAAAAAAAGGAATAATAATTAAAAGACAATAGCAAATAATATCACAAACAGTGGAAAAGAATATGTTGAGCCGCATTGCTTACCTCGCTGAGTGAGGCAGAAGTCTGGTGACAGTGTCAGAGGGAATATGACTCAGGATTCTTATAGCTTTTTGGAGTTGGGGAGGGGTCGGAGGGTGTCTGTTTTTTATCGCCTTGGAAATGTCTTCGGAGGCGGGGGGAGGGGTGCGTAAAATTATTAGCAGAGGGGACCCAGGGAAATGAGTTTGTGCGCTGAGGAGAGCTTCACATCTCTGTTTGGATTGAAAAATGTGAAAGATGGCAAAGCCTTCGAAAGCCGGCTCTCTAAAGAAATATATTAAGTTGACGGAGATAACTTCCATTATTTAGTCATGTAATTACTTTAACAATGCCGCATCAGAATTCTCACAATTTTTTTCTTTATTTTAATCAATTGCAAATGAGTAGTAATTTTTCAAAATTGGGACAAAAGGGGAAAGAAATTGGTATTTCAATACACCGAGAATTACGCCCATGTAATTGGCAATTTATTTATTAAATTTCACTGACAGTTTATTATTGTTGTTGTTAAGTTTATTTCATTAAAATACTTATTAAAAAAGCTTTGGAAAAGATGTTATTTTCTGTGTGCTTATTTTTCGGGTAAAACGAACTAACAACCATCCCAGCATGCACCTTAAGCGATTGAGTAATCCCAGAAAACCTCAATTAGCATGGCGTCTGAAGGTCGAGGACATTGACAAAATAAAAATCCTAAAACTGCACGGCAGAAGATTTGAATGTAATGTGCCAGAAAAGAACACTTAGAGAAGGAGCTGTTCCCAGCGTTTTCCAACCTACTCAACCCATTAGCAGAAACATTGGAATACCACATGACATTATGAAAGATTAAGAAGTTCTGTTTAAAAATGTAACAGATGCTGATCTTCAATTTTGTGATACCAATAATCATAAAAGGTTTTTGAAATTGCTTTCACCTTTTTGGGACTGCGTACTCAAGCGTATGTGGCATCGAACGTACACTAGCCCTTATGGGCATTCAATTCCTCATGCATTGAAGTACTTAATCCTCCATCAATTGGAGTAATCCTCCATAAGGTTTTCATGTAGTGCTCCTGAAGTTTCATTAGTGTGGCATAAGGGAGGTTCATTCAATTAATTGAAAAATTCAACTCGTCCCTATTTTAGCTTTGGACAGCATATATTACAACTCACAGTTTACACAAGGTCATGCATACCTCCACAACTTTTCGGAAGGTTGCTAGCCTTCTATCTTCAGGTTTGTAATACAGTGACACTTAAAATATTATCTGATATTCAGTAATAGTTTACATTTTGATTGAAATATTTTTGTGTAATGATTTATCTTGCATATTTTTATACAAATATGACAGTATAAGAGTGCATATTATAGCTCACCTGTTGTCCAACAGGGCATGTATCACAAGGTGTCCTTCCTGTGGCTCCTGAACACGAAGTGATGGGGCTGTGAGAGTAAAGAGGAGTTAAGGAGAGAGGTTTTCGATAATGGGTTGAGGGGTGAGAAGGATAGTTGGGATACAACAATGAGAGTCTTTAGTTCACATAGGGATTCTTAATGGGAATTTTGGGAAGATAATTTTCATAGATATTGTCGTAATCCCGCTATAAGACTATCGCAAAGATCTTGATCGACAGCAGGGATTAGACGTCTTGAACTGTTCCGTCTCAAAATTGTTCATGTCATGTCTTCAGAGGACGTCATCTATTTCTTTTTTCTTTAGGTGTATATTGAAGAATAATTTTACTTATCTTATGTTCTGGCATTCTCAGAACATAATCTTTCCAGTTTTCTCTATATTTCTTTATGATATCTACAACAGACGCAATATTTAATTCTTCCCTGATATCTACACGGTTTTGGGGTCTAATAGTGAATATCCTGCGACAAAACGAACACAATCTCATTTCTGCAGATTCAATTCTCCGCAGCGGATCTGATGTTAATCTCCAGCTCTTGCTTCTTGTAGTGCTAAGGCTATATCTTTGTCGGGTTTGTTTTTGCGTCTTCAGAGTTCGTTGTGACGATCAGGAGTAATGTGTGCCATTGTTTAGCGTTATTTCCATATATCATTATTTAATATAATTAAAATGATATCTATAATATTTAAATTCATTAATTTGTTCAGTTATTTGGCCATTTATAACTATTATTGCTCTTAAAGGCGCAAGTCCTTTAAATGCCATCACTTCGGTTTTATTTGTTGAGATTTTCATAACATTATCATTAGCAATCTGACAACTTGTGAACTGCTACTTGAGTTTCATGTTATGATTTTCCGATGATACGTCGGCAAAAAGTAATGTTGAAATCTCGACATTATTAATCTTATAAACGCTATTTAAATTCATCAACCATATTTTAATTGTTTATTATCCATTTTGATTATGTCTTACTCCGTTATTTATATAAGCTGATTCTGTTCAATTTCTGTGCATTCAGATCTTGATCTTATTATTTCTATATAACAATTGAATTGCTGCAATGAGATGAGAAGGGCCTCCAATATTTTTCAATGCTTCTCATGCATCTCCTTTTAAGGCTGCAAATGCATTTTTGTTATCAATAAAGGAGCAATATTTTGGTAGTTTAAACTCCCTACGTTTTTTGCCAAAAGTAGACATTTCTATAATTCTAAGACACATACAATTTTATCTTAGCCTTTGAAGAACTTTGCCTTTGAGTATTGTATCAATGGGCAGACGCCGACCAAAAATTAAACTCTTGAAATTTTCGAAAGATCAGAGTTTTCAACGAAATTGATAGTTACGGCATTTTCTGAAGCGTTCTTTGCTGTATTCTAGGAAGAAGATTAGTAACCAATTCTATTAATTTTGGAACAGAACAGTTCCAGAATATCCTTCTTTTAAAAAAAATTGTCTGAAACCGTTCTAAGGCTCTAGAGTTGACCAAAGACGAATAGATGGACGAGTAAACGAATAGATGAACGAGTTTTGCCATCAATTAATTTTCAATGTGAAGGACCCGCAAAACATGAGTTCTTACTTCACATGTTAGAGAAAGTAATTAACTATGTATATTAACAAGATGAATCCACTGTTTCGACACTAGGGCCCTACAATACTATTACTTTCTCCCTACGGAGAGAAAGTTATGTAATGCTGCGCGAAAAAACGTCGAATTTTCGGCCGAAAAACTCTTATTACAGTAACGAAAAAGTAGATAAATCCAGTTGCTAAATTTAGAAAAAATCTTCTATCACCTGGAGTAGCCATGTTTTGTGGGTCCTTGCTATCGAAAACTCGGCGGCAAACGATATCGAAATGACGGCAAATTGTCCGTCCGTCCGTCCGTCCGTGAACTACGCTAGCTGCTAAACCGTTCAGCCAAGTTTCTCCAAAATTGGTTTTCCCCAAACGATCTGGCTGATGTCGTTCCTTGAATCTGAAACCTGTATTTTAATTTTGGGGGTACTTTACATGAAGCCCATGGGAGATTTACCAAAGTGTCAAAAAATGGCTCCATCGTTTTTTATTAAATTTTGTTGTTGGATAGTGTGAAGAACGTTTAAGAGAATGGCGCCGATTTAATGTTCATTGAAAATCATAATTTTTCGAAAATGGCAAAACATTAAAATATTTTCGACATCTTCCCACAACCACAATTATGAAGATAGAGTTTTTTTCCTTAGTGAAATTAGTTTGTTAATGATAGATTTTGAAAGAAGGTCAGGTACAATTTTTCTATAATTTGAGTACTTTTAGTGTAATTTTACGTGAAAATACGGGCGAAGAAGTACGTGCTACTTAAGCATCACTAGTATACATAGGAATAACTATCCCACACTGCACTGTTACATGACATTAAAAATCAATTTTGCATAATGTATCTTTACACATCGAATGTTCACGAGCCTTTTAATTATTTGAGCCTCGAAAAATTAATGATAACATGACGGTAGTAAATTTAATGCTCAGTTACTCTCGAGGAACAGCCTTAAAAGCTTTATTGAAGTTTGCTTCGAAAATTCCATTATCCAGCAAGTAGTATGTTTCTCTTATCTGAATTATTACGAGTCTTCGGAGGTACCCTGGACATTGCACTTTCGAACGATCGCGACGCCTCGTGTTCCCCTAATACCACAATTTCTGCACTACTTCCTTCAGTTTCACGAATTTTGCTGTCGCCATGAAGACAATCATAATTTATTCTCTTTTCAATTCATACACGAACGCTGTATTGAAAAGTTATTTCGTGTATGAGGATTCACGCTACTTCGAGGATTAAGCCCCAATACCACCAAGTCCATCTTCCGATACCGTGGGTGAAATCCGTGCGTAGCCGTCCCGCCAAACGCACCCCGCTTACCCGTACAGACGAATCTACAAATATTTTTCAACACGCTCAAAATCACGTAGACGTCTTGCCTGGGTTCACAGACAGAGCTAAAATACACGTGATAATCGTACGTTGAGTGTGCTATCATGAAAAGCACGAAAAAATAACACGTAAAAGCACGTAGGGTACTTTTACTTGGTAAGACATTCTTTATTCATTTACAACTCTTAATTCTTCTTCTTAGTATAAGAATCATTTCCACGTAAAATATTGCGATTGTTGTGCTTACCTCTGTCGAGAAAAAAATGTTGTTCTCGAACGTTCTCTAGTTCATGAGTTCTCTAAAAATGAAAAAATTCCAGTTAGGTTGCATCGACTCTCGTTTTCATCGCGACCATCGACCGCGTAGAAACACTAGCGGCGTCGAATCGTTCAATGATTGCGACTATTTGCGGACGTACACGTTGAGCGGTCACAATGTAAAATATTAAATACATTTGAAGAATAAAGACCCGCCTCTCGGAATGTAAAAGAAACTACCAACTTGGTGATACAGAAAAATCTTCGGGCAGAAACTGAGTTTCCTCGGTGCAGATTTGATGGTCTAATACATTGACGACTAGGCGTTGTTAGTCCAGAGCTAGAGAGGCCGTACTAGATTTGGACAAAGAGGTGAATTTTTACTTTCCTGTATACATTCGTATATACGGAGTAGAGCGAAAGATATTAATTCTGCGGAAAATCGATTTTGAGATTTCAACGGAAGTACAGGTTTTGGGGTCTCTTGATGCCGAAAAAGTGTTTTTTTCAAAACGTCCGTCCGTCTGTCCGTCCGTCTGTGAACACCACTAGTGCCTAAACCATACGTAGGATTTTTCCCCGGTCGATCTGGCTCGACTCGAGGCACTGCGATTTTGAAAAGCTTTCTTCAAAATTTGGGGACACTTAACATGATGCTCCCCGTACATTTTCAAAATTTTCTCAAAAACGGTATTTTTTCTGAAAATGTCTTGTTAAAATAGAGTAAAATACACATAAAGTTGCTATAGGTCCACTTTTCAAGGTTAACTCTGAAGTTTTGAAAATTTCAAAATTTTGAAAGGTATTTGGCGTAAGAAACATACTAAGTGTCACAGCAACCTAGTAGAAACTTAACGGAGCATAGAAGATGAGCCTTCTTCTTTGGTGGGCCCACAAATCGAGCAATAAGTTTACATGGATCTGGCTAAGGTTAACTGTGGAGACGGTTTATAAAAAAATGTTTTTAGGCCGGAGTTGAGCTGACTGGGAGAGATACCTCAGGGCATCAACGGATGTCACTTCAGTCCTTTTAACCGGGATGTCCTAGGTTCGAGTCCCGACTGTGGCAGGATTTTCGACACTAGCTTGTCAGCTAGGTCGAGTCTGGAATTCAGTCGCAGTCTGGAGGAGAATTCTAGTGCCCGACTGCTCTGATCGGTAGATTTCTGTGGTTTCTCTGATGAACACCAGGCGAATGCCGAAGTAGTACCCTAACAGACGGGCCACAGACCGCGCGCAATCTTTCCTACTTCTTCCTAGTTCTATCCTCTCCCCTTACACACACAAAAACTCGCACTACACAAGCACATATGCCGGGAGGCCTGTCGGGAGCTTAGAGCTTGTTCGGGCTGGGGCGGTGCCCCGCTGGTGAGAGATATCTTGTTGGAGAAATCCCCGTTAGTCGACGGTAGGTCGAGACCGGATATCGACATATAGCGGGGGAAATATCACCGCCACCTCCCGAGCAAAACAGACACACTACACTTACGGGAATAATGACCCTGGTAGTTAACGTGCCCGGAATCACTAAAACAATCAAGCTATCGGCCGGAGTCGATTATTAAATTGTTTACTGGTCTGTGAGGCCGTGGTCCACTTGATGCCGTACTTGCGGACGTTTTGGAGAATAATGTGCGGTTGCAGAACATGTTCTGTCTAAAAAGGATCACGACATCTTTTTTAATAATACCAAATTACTTCCCACTACCTCCTACTACCACGTCCGCAACGGGAAGCCATAGAAATCTACAAGCATTCCAAGAGTCTCAGCAGGAAGGTTTGAAAATTCACCCCGCGTGGCAGTCTGTGCTCAGCAACACCAACACCAACACCAGGCCTTTCAAAATTATTGATTTTCGCCCCGCGGCAAGTAACGAACGTCCCTGAGGACGAGGCCCGCGTGACGTATGCACAACGAACATCAGCGCGACGTCGCTGGGCGCGAGGCGATCGATAACAGTTGCCGGCGCCGTCCACCTGCCGCCAACACTTCGACGAGCCCTCCAGTAGGCAGCCAGCGGTGCTCCGGGAAGGACCTCCGACCAGGAACCGGCTGCCAGTGATGTCAAGTAGGGCATCTGGGTCACTGTCAGCCAGGATTGCGACTGCATAAATTTGATTGTGTTGTTCCACCTATTCTCGTATTGCGCGTACGAACTAAATCAGTGCATCATGTTAACGACACAGCTCCCGCATTAAACAGCAAGGTTCCAAGAAAGAGGCTGTTGCCATTAAATATTTTCTGTTTACGTGTTGCGTTATGGCACAGCGCTTTTTTCTTGGTATATAAAGAAGTGTTGTACTGCAAGTATCCATGATTGCAGTATTTGTGAAGTTTTTTGTTAAAGTATTTAATTTAATATTTCCCCGTGATTAAATACAACACTGATTGTCTAATAACGATATTGTATAGGAATACATATCCTCAAGAGATGAATAAGAATCAATGCTCAAAACTGACTCAGAATTACATTTTTTGTTCAGGAGTTTGGTGATGAATACTTTGTTACAATACGTTTCGCATGTAACATTGGATTACTCACATCTGTACATACTACCATTAAATCCAACCTTGACTATAAAAGATGATAGTAGAAACAAAAATATTATAGCCAGTGCAAAGAACAAATTTTGGGTGAACCTTACCAAAAAGTCAATGTTACTAAAGAAACTCATTATTTTTTAATTAAAAAAGAACCGCTCAAATTCTGATGTAAAACTTGGAAAACAAAACAAGATAGAAAATGTTCTGAAATCATCGTCAGGTTGTCATAAAAATATAGACATAACATTCTTTTAAAATTAACAATTCAGTCTCCTGACATGTCCAAATACAATGCCAGTATACATTGAGTAGGAGTCCGTGGTCAAACAGTCGGAGCGAACGCAAAAGCAGAGCGAAGGATGTCTTTGTAAAGGGGAAATTGAAATTTCGAAAATAAACGAACATAAACGAGTTGTAAATCAAGAAGCGATTGGAAAACTCAACATTTTAATAAAGATAGAAACAATAATATATCTAATTATAATCAACAGGTAAAACATGTATAATTCACATTAAGAAATCAAAGATGTTAGTTTATAACATTACATTCACATAGATCTTGGTAGAAAGATTCGATTATATCATTGTAGTTAGTCTTATTTGTGTTAATATGTAGTGCTTCTGATACCAATCAGGAGAAACTTCTAGGTCTACACATTAAACTTTTGGGATGGTCAACATAACAAATGTGTGAATACTCTAATCGATGTTTAGATCTAGAGTTCAACATTGTCGTTTTTTATGTTAAACTAATGTTTGCTAATCTTCTCTAATGGGCGCTTTGTATGGCCAATGTATCTGAAAGGATATTCCGTCCCTTGACAGTAAATATTTTTTCCATTAGTGGGAATGGTAGATTCACAACTTTAACGAGATACCAAGTATGTAATAACTGTGCGAGCATGGTAAATAATATTGTATGAATATTATATATTATCTCTTCTTAAAATCATTTTACATACACACATTAATACATACACACATCAACGTAACAAAAGTCATGGGATAGCTAAATGCAAATGTTGGTAGATCGCAGTATCTCATACAAAATGTATAAAAGGGCAGTGAATTGGCAAAGCTTTCATTTGCATTCATTTTTCTTTCAAATAGAAAAGTATTATGACAATGTTTGTGATGAAATTCGCGTAATTATACCATCCATGTAAAGTGATTTTGAAAGAAAACCTTACGTGCCAGATATTGAACGGTTTGAAAATTGGGATTCAGCGCATTCACATTGTATAAAATCGCATTTTTAGGCAACAAACAGAAAGTTTAAATTCGCAGACTACATTAAATATAGTTTCTCAGAAGAATCGTTCAGTGAAAAGGGTCAGAAGACATTCACGAGTATGTATAAAAATAACTTACAAAATAATTCATAAAATGTAAGAAACAAAATTTGTACATTTACAAACTGGTGGTGCTGCAGAATGGCACAGTCTTTCTCACACTAGTTTTATAATCATTGTAGTCTGCGCTAGCTTGTCAGTTTTCAAACGCTGCTACTTTTCTCTACTGCTCTTCCCATCTGCTATATATTGGCGCCTAAAATATTTTTTTTTTTTACATTTTTTCAATTTTCAATTCCCTAATAGTAGAATTGAAATGCGATTTTAAGACCACTATAGCAGAGTAAACTTGTTTTTATATGCAATTATAATGTGAAAATTTGGAGCCTTTTTGAAAATAACATCTAAATAGTGCAATTTGAATTTATTTTCACAAAAACATTTTGTGTTTGCGCAAAACTTCACAAGAAATCATTTCAAACACTTGTACTCACAAATTTATTAAAAATTGTAATGTAATATTAATTTCGTGAGATATATAAAAAGTGTACATGTGTGTAATGTTTGAAAAAAACAACGAAAGATTACATTATGGCGTTTATGTCACGTATCAGTGAATTTAGCCCTATCCCTGCAAAAAGTTTTAAAAAATATTTGTGTAGTTCACCTATTTGTACCAGAAATTTGAAGATAAAATGGACCATTTTTTGAACACTTTGAAAAACTTTGAAAATGTCCCATGACATGTACCCCCAAAATTTGTTTTTTTTTTCAAAATCGCAGATCTTTGAGGCAGTTCTGTTTGGCCAGGAAATATTCATTTTCGTGAAATTCCTAGTAGTAGTTTAGGCGCTTGTTCCATATTCATGGACATTCGCGCGGACGTTTTTATAAGAAAAGACAAAAAGGGGGAAGCACTTTTTCGGCATCAGGAACCTCAAAACGTGTATTTCCGTTGAAATCTCGAGCCTTTTCCGCAGTATTACATAGGTTAATCTTTACCTACGTCTATTATAATGACATTTATTTTTATTATTTTTACAGTTATGTCGGTGGGAGGACGAGAAAATTCAAATTTAGCATATGATCTAGGTACGTGTGTGTGAAAAACGAAACTTCATGAGCGGATGGTTCCATGAAAAGCCAACGAACACCTTCTACCATCACACTAGTCCTTTCACCCTTCATAACCCTGTAATAATAATAACATAATCCTACTCTAATCGATATTAAAGGCTAACAATCTTATCTTAACCAAAGGATGTAGTCGAAACGCTGATCTCCGTAGTCCGTATCTTCGTTGATCTCTGAAGGATAGTATACAACTGAGTCAGTAGTGGCCCATGCGCTAATAATAATGCAATGTAAGGAAGAATATAGTGTGTAAATTATTTAAATAAATAGAATCGCTCTTTCGAATGTATGTCAGGCGCTTTTTTACTCAAAGATACATGTTAGCTGACCGTTGAGCAAACTGCGCAGGAAAAACGCAGTACCACGGAGCGGAATTCCACCCACCATTTTACGTGAAGCGGCCGCCATTTTGAATTACAGGGCGAGATTTCAGCGTGGACAAGACGGGCAGTGGCCCCGCCAAATACAACAGATGAAGGAAAATCATGTGCTTTTACAAAATTCTTACGATGTAAATAAAATTCGTATATTTCTTTGTCATTTGATTACCACATTAGTATTCACGCATTTTAATTCCACTTGTTACATAAGAAAATTGTAATATAGTTTTTACTTTTATTTTGTGTTAAATTTTATTTATCTTATTTTAATTTACCTTCAAATCTCTATTTCTTCTACGTCGTCGACTAGCAAAACACATAATACCAGAATCATTTATTTGCTGAATTTTATAGCCCGATCAAATTAGATAAAAAATGACGATCAAAGGAAACAAATTTTGGAGTGTGGAACTTTGGTGTGATCTTTTGTTGGTAACTACTGTATAACATACTAAAATCCTAAAATGTGGGGGATGAGCCGCGGGCGTAACAGCCGTTTGAAGATGATTTTTCAACGTTTTTTGGCATATGTCTCCATAATTATCAATCCCACGGAAAATTATGTCCCAAACAAAACTAAAGTCGATTACATTTACTACAAAAAGATTCAGAACAATTTTGTTATAAAATTAACCATTTTCCACAAATATAACAATTTAAAGAATTATGCATACCTCATTTTCGTTAAAGATTCAGAAATTTCGGGAATCGTAAATTTAGCGGTAATGCGAGAAAGAATGTGCTGTTGTATGATCATAGTTTATTAATATATTCTCAATTATTCACTCCTTTACAGTTGAATTGAAATACGACTTTAAGGATATCATAGAAGGAAGAACGTACTTTTTAACAGAAAATTTTCATTGACACATTTGGAGAAGTTTTTGACAAAACCGTTGTTTAAGCGTTTACGAACATGCGCTTAGAAAACTTGCTTACGGAAATTTTAGTTCATTTTTACTAGAAAAGATTTTGAATTTTGAAGAAACTGTATTTGAAATTATTTGAAGCACTTGCACTCACAAATGCAGCAATGTTTTAAAAAAAACGTAATATAAATATTAACATGAAACATGTAACAAACATTTACATTTGTGAAAAACATTTTTTTTTGAAAAAAATACATAAAACTGAAGACTTTGTCATTTTATTCAGTGAATTTAGAACTGTCTATTCAGTGAATACAGAAATATCTAGAACGTTTAAAGAACAAAAATATGATGCAGATTTAAGAAAGTCTTGATTTAATATTTTTTAATATTGCTCATATTTTCATCAAGATTGCGCGATAACAACTAATATTTTCAAAAAAGTTTACATATTTTTTAAACAACTGATTGTGAAGAAATGATTTCATTTGAAGATTCGCTTCAACTAAAGCACCCACAATATTAAAAGAACTCGTTTCAATTTGCAGGGTCACGAGTCGGACCAGATAGACAATGGAATTGTTTTTGACAAAAAATGTACGTATAGTTTAGGCACTAGTGTGTTCACAGACAGACAAGCGGACCGACGGACGGAAGTTTCAGAAAAAACTTTTCGTATCAGAGGCCCCCAAAACGCGTACTTCCGTTGAAATCTCGAAATCATTTCATGAATGAAATGATTGATGAAAGACGTCTCGTAGTGGAAACTTCAAAACGTTTCCTTTTCATTTTTTAAAATTATTTTCTCCTCTGCAAATGTACAGTCATTTCATTTTTTAACATTCAGCATAAAAAAATAATAGAAATAAATCACTACTTTGCCTCTTCTTATAGGTTTCAGAAGTAAATTCTTGTTCATGTCAGTCAGTGTAAGTGTTGACTTATCTAGTAGGTTATTTGGAAGGTGATTCGCGTGCTCACATGATCTCTTCCGATACATTTGGTTTCTCTTGGTGATGAGGTCATCGTTATGTATGTTACGAACAAGGTTAATCTCAGATTTAAGTTCGTCTTTGATTACTTTTTCTTTCACTGATGGGTGAATATAACGAAGTACTACGTGGAATGGTTTGGTTAAAATGTGTGGTATTCCGCTTATTTTTCGTCCAATACTTTAATTATGTTTCTATATTCTTCAATACTGTGTATGGTATTATTCCTACTTCGTCACTATACATGTTATTTGTGAATTCCTTTACACGTCCTTGTTAGTTTCGAACTTCAATTAATTTTGGTATATTCGTAATATTTTGCACAAATATTGGTGTTATACTGATATTTGCCTCATCTTTCATTTACTTTTCATAATGTCAAATTCAGGTAGTTATATTTTGTTCTTTAAACCCTAAAATATCATTTCAAATTCAATAAAATCTACGATTCCGTTGCTAATAATTTTAACCTGAAACGATTTTCTACAAACGATTAAAAAGAGTTGTGAACTTGCCCGTGACCGAAAGGATAAATGCCAAAGACTTATAATGGCTGACTACATTAAAAATGGTATCAAGGACAATCATACCAAGCGCTCAATGCTCACAGTACAGCTTACAAACGCGTTACGAACGCGCAACAATTCTTTTTAAAAACTTTTTCATCCTAAAAATTAGTTTAAATGATAGTGACAATGTTTACTTTTCAGAGACACCGGTCGAATTTAAATAATATAATAAATAAAAGATGTAACTATTTTAAGGGGGTGGCTTGGTCGTTGAAATGACTGATTCTTTCATATGCTCAGAGAAATTTGGCGTTCCCATTAGATGACCTTCTTGACATTAACGTACTAAGGAAACATTTGTAAGAACTCAAGTTTACATGATTTTTACTCGATAAGCAATGACCTCAAACATTCGACTTGCATTCTGAAGGTAGTTTCAAATAACAATGTATTGTCAAGATCAGATGAAAAAAGCCGCTAAATGCACTTAGCGTTTGCAAAACGGCTTAAAGGTTAGATTTGTGTGGATACTGCAAAAAGATTGACTCCCAAAGATATGTGAGTTGTCGTGACATGCTAATTTCTTATAAACAATTTCATATCTCGAAAACGAAACACCAATCGGATTGCCGAATTCAGCATCTCGTTTAAAGGCAGTTTAGAGAAAATAATAATATTTGCGCAACATTTGCAAATTTAAAAATAATTTCTACTTTTTGCAATTATGAAGACGGAAGGGTTCCCTAATGTCCCAGAACCTAAAACTGCGAATTAACAATTTTGCAACAATTAATAATGTTATAAACAATTTCAAAACGTGCGCTATAGCGCCCGGGATCCTCAAATTGTCTCTGAGATGAATATTGCAAAATTACAATTTTTTTACACAAAAGATGCAAAATTATTACTCAATACCTATTGAATTGTTGCTAAAATGCTAAATTTCGTAAACACTGTTAATTGTTCACAATTACTTCGCCAAAACTTCCCTCTCGACTTCACGTCGGTGGATGACAACCACTTTATGTCGCCTAATTGATCCGTCAATTCTTCTACACGCAGCGGTCTATCGCGATACGGTAGGGGCACTTGATTCAATCGACGTGCATCCAGTCAGAGCCTTATCTTTCTATTACTCTTTTTCACGAGCACCAACGGATTAAGATAGCAGTATCTTCGGCCTCATTATTATGTCTTCTTTGATCATAGTAGAAATTAAATTATCCACTTCTTCCTTATATTTCTCGGGAATGACATACTGATAACCCGTTAAAGGCGTATTATCTGTAAGGTCTATTTCAAATTGAAAATATTTTATAGCTTGTTTATTCTTGCAGAATAAAAGTTGATTTTTTATCAATACTTTAGTTAACCGCCTTTCTGATCCTCGTTTAATTTGGTATTTTGTTGAATATGAGAACGAATTTGTAATTACACATCCTTTTCAATAAGACCATTAGCCTTCCAATGATTCCAGGTGAATGAATTGAAATCCAAATCTGTGTAGTTATTTGTCTTTAATGTGATGGTATTGTTTTCCATATTAATGACCACACGGCGCTGCTTCTTGAAGTCAAATCCAAGGATCAGCGGATAAGGAAGTTCTTTTGCTACTATGCAAACTACTTAATACGCACTATTACCTATCATCCCACAATCATGTAACTCAATTATGGGCCTTCAAATTAATGAGCTATCCTCCATCTTGGAGGGGCTTTTGCCCTGTATGTGATTCCACTGGCTTTATTATTACCTATATCAATGTCTAAATACATCTGTCGCGTGATGGGCCTCGATTTCTTTCGATTCGCTTTTATCAGAAACAACTTTAGTAGTGGCAACGCAGGTACCTCCATATCCTTACTTTGCAATTCATTCAACAAACTTTCAGATATAGCTGAAGTCGCACACCCAGTGCCCACTAACACATAAAATATCAATACCCTCGAATCTCACATTTATCATTCGGCACTGCCTCCTGGATTCCTTCTGCGCCTTTTCATCTTCGTCCCATGGCTCAACATCAAAAGATGTCAACTCGATTGATAATACCTCTTCTATACTACCTTCCTCTAAGTTTGCGTTGGGATGGCGTGACAAAAGAAACCTTCCTAATTACACGTCTCACGTCCGCGAGCTGGACCAGGATCACTATTCTTTGTCTGCGGGCTTCCCCGATCCACAGAAACTTTCTTGCTCCTGAACTGCTTCTATCTTGCTTGATGTTCGATCTCTGTTCCTAACAGTACTCACATTCAGTGGTAACACCTCCCTTTGGTTTATTCACATACCGTTGTGGGTTTGAGGTTCGTATGTTTCAGTTGACGTTTGATCGAGCTTTCTCTATCCAATAATTGAATTTGAAAGTTGATTATACAACCCTCAACTGTGTAATTAATTTTTCAGTTGAAATAGGCAACTAAATTCTTTAACAAGTTTTGCGTTGCCGGTGGGAAATGTATCAGTAAACGTACTATCTTCTGATTTGATATCGAAGGAGTACACAACTTCAGACAAGCATGTTTTTCTGTTGCGTATTCTTGAATGAAAGATGTTCCCTTCTTCTATGTACCGTACATCACGTTAACATTAAAATTAATCTGGGTCTCGTGATTACAGTATCTGGAGTAAAAGTTATTTCGGAATTCTTCCATAGGTTTTGGCAGTCTATTAAACTATTCGCCCATATCTGAGCGTTTCCTTGAAGCATCTGGTACACTGCCACTGAACTTTATTATTGTCAGGGACATAATTCAGTGAAAAGAAATGGCCTGCATAAACAAGGACACGCATTGGTTCTCATGGTTTGACGCTGGAGGTAGGAGTACTCAACAATGATACACGTGTAAGAGCTACATTTCCAAAACCCCATGGTAAATTCTCAATATTATTTTCCATTCCTACATTCATTGATCTTTATGTGGCAGAACACCAGCTTTCCCGATAATGCCCTAATTCCACTATCCAACTTATTAGTTTCAATTTTTATCTGTTCGGCAACTACCTTCCGGAATTGATCTACCCTATTCTCAACCATCGTTTTACTGTCTGAAATGATTGTCATAATCATATTTTGTGTTTCCACTTTTTCCTCTAACTCCTTAGCTTGCTCATTCATCTTGTGTTCTAACCCTTGTCCTAAATCTTATCTTCTATTTTTTTATGTCGCTGTGCAACTGCTTGTTGAACTTCTTCCTTAAAATTAACCATCCATTGCTCAGCTAGTTTTAAAAATTGACTTTTTTAAAATTATCTTTCAACTTTTTGTTGTTTTCTTCTATCCTGCTCTCTAATTCGGTGATTTGATCTTCTAATCTATTAATATTCTCTGAAAGCTTTTCTTCCAATTTACTATTATTCTCAGCAAGCTTCGCTTCTATCTACTATTATTCTCTGAAAGCTTCTCCTCTAATTTGGTGTTTAATTCAGAAATTTGGCTTTCTAATCTGCTATTATTCTCAGTGCGTATTATTGCCCGTAGCAATCTTATTACCTAAACTTTCTGCCTCATCTTCAATATTATTTCTATTTGATTATAAATTGCTCTGTAAAACGCGCCGTTAATAAATTTACTGCATCTAACTTCTGATCCTCTACACTCTCAGATAGGAGTTTGTTAAGATTCAGTAGGTGAAGCCCTACTAATTTCTCCTACACTCCCACCTTCCGAAGTGGATGCTACCTGAATAGTTTCCCTAGCCCCTGGTAATACCCCTTTGTCTTCACCCTTTGTCATCAGATTCCTCCCCCCTATCTGAGACTGGAGATGCATTTCCGGCAACATTATACATATATTTCTCAGGCATTTCTGTAATACATTCTATTTTGGAACCAGTCAGTCTCAATATTAACCACTGGACACAATATGCAAATCCGAACACCAAATATTTCTGGAAAAAACAACACTTTTTTGAGATTATAGTATTCAATCAAATCTTGAATAATTGTTTAACACCCCCTCCCGAAGTAAATATAAATGATCCCACAAAATATAGGAGTGTGTTTCACTTGTAGCTCAAATATGTTTCAACTTGATCGACTCACCAAATCGATATCGAACATATCTGCAACATTCGTCTGATGCAGTGAAATATGATTCATCACTAAAACAGACTTTCTTCCAGTCTTCACACGTCCAGTATTTCAGAAAGCGTTTCGTCGCGCTTCTTTGCCATTGCAGGACATTTTTGCTATCTTACCGGGGCGACGTTATATCTGGCCCTCTTCTCAGAGAGTTCCTCTCACTCTTCCTGCGGGAACATGTGTCCCGTAGTCAGCCATTTTCATACTAAATTCTAGTAGCGTTTCTGTTCTTCGGAGCTAAGTTTTGATGAGGAGAGAGATTTGGTTTTCGCCACAAATTCCTATCCTTTTTTAGATATGTTTCGTTTTCTCTCATTGCAATACTGACTCTTCTAACGAATATTTCACTTCATGCAAATCTCTTAGCAATATGCCCGTGTGTAGATACCGTCTTTCAGAAGGGTTTTAACAACTGCAAATTTACAAGAGGAAAGATCCTTCCTACTTCATAATTCACACTGTTAACGTACAAATATAATCCTTTAAGACGGCATAATTACAATACGTCTTCACGTTAACAAACCATTAAACTGATCTACCTAAACATGCAAAATGACGCACATGAGTGTCGCACATTTTAAAAGAAACTCCGCCATGTCACAATATGGAGTGTTCACATACACAAATCAACACCTGTACTATCGCACGCGGAAGCCATTAGCAGGTAATCGCGATAGTACTGCTACCGAACGTTTGTTAGAGACACTTCCGCTTTATAAAAGACGTGATATTAGAAGGAAGATGGCAGATTAATACTTAAAAAATTTCAGTGCTCTAGGTGTCTGCTGTTTTATCACAAAATCATAACTTCTAAATGGTTTTGCTGTGAGTCTAATAATTTGATCAGATCTGTAAAATGTGATAAATTGGTTCCAATTAATTTCTAATTACCTCCAAATCAAAATGTTGTCTATATATAATCGTCACCATTTCCATCACCTTGTTGGACGCACGGAGCGATAATCGCGCTCATGAAAACTGTTCTAAGGATCGGTTGTCTCAGTAGCTTAGTAGTTAGAGCATGTAGGCGTAAGCCAGAATGCCCGGTTTCGAATCCCGGCCGGGGCTGCCGATTTTTTGAACAAATTAAATGATCAAAATGTCGTTATTTTCCTTTGATTTATACCTTATTATTCGTAGGCGCGTAATAGCCCGCCGTGGATGCAGGCGTGCGGCGACGGCAGCGGCAGCGGGGCCGCGGTTTTGCGCGGCGGTTGCTAAAGGCGGCTCCACACATTCGTTATTCGGCGAGTAGCGAGCCAGCGCTTGCCGAATCCCAAGTAGTGTGAATGAGTTGCTTGCTGTTTGCCGAGTGACGAACATTCGGTGCTCGCCCTACCCACCGCGTGTCGGTTTTTTAGACACATCAAAGGCAGGGAACATTCGCCGAACGTATCAGCTGTTCGGGATGGGGCGAGCAGTAGCTCTCTACTCGGCGAATGCCGAATATGTGGAGCCGCTCTTAGGCACCAATTAGAAGTTCGCCCAACAGTCTCCCGTTCGAGTGCCGTCCACAGTCCGTTGATCGTCGTCGTCCGTCCGTCATCGGTTTTCACCCGAGCAGATCATTCGCAACGATAACTCACAGCAATATTATTATCACTTCGTGCGACGCATCACTTGGTGGCTGCACTATTGTTGGTCCGCAGAAGAAACTATCGCTTCTCACGGAGCAAAACACGAAGGGCTGGCTGACTCCACGAAGGAGGCAGCGGCCTCTTTCTCCTGCCTAATCCCCTCTATCCATCTACTGCCAGGGCGCGCAAGTGTTTCTGGCTTTTCTTTGCTTGATTTCTCTCTCTGCAGAGATAGTAACATTCAACTTCGTCATTTTGTCACAAATACTATGCGATGGGTCTTCTCTGAGATGTACAATACTGCTTTGTTGATTCGATGTTCGACATTTTTTATTTCTAGAGAAGTTCTTGTAAAATCATTTATAGTGGACTACTTTTGGAATGATTACACGTTTCTACAACAGGCATACGCAGTTGTTTGGAAAGAACTTAGAAGATACATCTTCAGCAATCGGTTGATCTAAATGTTTGGTCCATATCCAACTAAGGCTACACGTTTGATGTGAGCTGAAGAAATGCGGTATTGGCGATTAGTTCCTATTACCATGTATTCCGATATAGTGGTGACCATATATCGTGGAGACCATCCGATAAAGTGAAGGTCCTTTTTCTGTACATCCTATTCCGTGACCACATTCACGCATGCCTTTCCCAATAAGCATATGTGAACGTTGACTGCTACTGTTATGCAGAAAGGGAAGAGGATGAGATATGCTTGAGTTAGCAGTAGGGAACCCGCCAGCCGATTTGTTCTTTTGGGGATCGTACGTACTTGAAATATCTCTCTCATCTGAAATAACTATTCTCAAATGAAGAAATATAAGAAATCATCAATTGAGTACCCCAACTTGCGTAACTGCCCCTCCCTCACACACACACACACACACGAATGCGCTCACGAGAAAATCCTGGGTGCGTCTCTGCTTCTACCACAGAACTTTCATGTTACCTACTATAGTCATTCTCTTCTATTATCAAACTATGATCTTTGTTTGGTACATTGCGTTTTTACTTTTCGCCTACTACATACTTACGTAGTAAGATAATGTAGTGTAATGTGATGTTTCGTCAGAAAACGTCGTACTGTGGGCATGAGTTATCGAAAAATGGGATACTTTTGTATATAAAAACACAAACTTGTCTGTCGTATTACTTCCTAGATATTCTAACCAAATTTTATTGTAATTATCGATTTGTATATTAATTTGTAAGCTAATGAAATTTTTCGTGACCTCACACTGCGCAATAACACAAGCGAGAAATTCTTAATGTCCAGGAGTGGGTTTTTGAGGGTGTAATGCTCGAAGAACACAATAACACAAGCAGTTTTAGAGTTTCCCATTTAATTCAATAAAACTCACTAATTTTACCTCTTTTTACAATCGTCGGAAACAATATTAATAAAGTGCATAAATCAATCAAAACAATCCTTAGAATCTAATGACAATGCAAAAAGCTATGTCCCTTCATGCATGAGAAAACACAAACAAAACTAAGTCTCCATACATAATTTTAACAATAAACTTTCTTTATTGTTAATTACTTCCCTTTCTTAATCAAGTTATTACATCATTTCCAATCCCTTTTAATAGTTACTAATTCTTTTTACATTTATTTTATGCTCTTTTGTTTCTTTCTTCACTTAAATTATGCATTTCATCAATTGTGGGAGGAAACGAAATTCAGAGAGTTACACCAAAAATATTCCTATTTTAACCGATTCTTCCGCTGAGAACAGAAAAGTTTTTTTATTAAAAATTAAAAAGTATACATTCTTTTCCGACGTCTTCACCTCCGCAAACGCGTCGTGTCGCAACGGGACTCGGGAGGGGGGGGGGAGAACCCCTTAGTTAAAGTCAAAGCATTTACCCAATAACGTTATATTCTGACCTATAGGGGTGAGTAGTCTGCCCGAATATATAATTCTAGTCGATATTGGGGTTGCAACACAGACTCTACCTGCTACTCGTACGACTAAGTTTTGCCAAACTTTTTGGAGAAATAATTCTTTGTATGGTTGCGTACCACAGTTCTTTCATTTCTGGTCATAGTAATTGAGCCAAAGTTGTCATTTATATGTAAAAAAGAAATCCTTTTGATGCATTTTAGGAACTGAAAATTTGTCTGTTTGTATTACGTTTCTAAGAGTTCTTTGAACCTCCTCCCTCCTCTCCAACTACCTTTCAATGGTCTCAGTCCATTGTATCCTTTGAGTTCATTTTAATCTTATTGAAACTGCCATGCTGGACATGCGTTTGCACGTGCTTTTGTTGTTCAAATGACCATTTGAATATTTAAGTCTTCACGTGTTATTGTAGATATAAGAATATTCACGTCTTATTTTATATGGATTACCAGAGTTTCTTTGTAATTTAGTTCATTTACTTTAACATCAGTAACTAGTCATTTATATTCTTTTTAAAAATAATATTAATAACAGCATTCTCTTTATATATAGTAGCCTGAAGATGTGGCGAAATTCACATCCCGAAACGAAAATTAAAACATTATGTCATGTGATTCTGTAATTTTATTCAAATATTTTTATTTGTTTATAATCTGGTGTCTGTCAAAGTGAACTCTGTGGCCAAAAACCGTTTAATATTGATAGATTTAGCTCCTCATATATAGTAAATTCATCAAACACGTAACTTCGTCAAACACGTTCTGCAGTCAGACTTTGCATATAGAGGGTACTTGATGCCGGTTAACGACAAAATCTCTGTCTACCCGTCTGTTCATCAGCTATTTCGTCCGTCTGTCCATGGCCGACCTAGTGTAGAAACGATTTCCTCGAAAATTGAGATTCCCAGATCGATTTAGACAAACTCTATACCCTGTTAATTTGAAAACGATATTTTGATTTTTGGGGGTACTTTTCATGAAATCTTTAAGTTTTCAAAATGTTATAATAAAGGCTCCAAATGTTTACTTTTTTCTCAGACGAAATGTTTATTCTTTTGGATAGAGCAAACGACACTTAAAATTTGCGATGGTGTAATTATTCTTTAAATATCTGAAATCTCAAAAATTTCAAAAATTTTAAATCATTTGAAAACGTATGTGCTGTTATAGGATCACTAATAGAACTACTAGTGGCAAACCATTAGTGGAAACCACATGTTATTTAACTTACTGTATTGTGTTCAACCGCAAAAATCACACATCTTCATATACTAACGAAAAGAACTGTCATACTCATTCTGACATAGCACGAGGGCTATTGCAAAGACGAGATGCATGTCAAAGGCATTATTTCTGGATTACCAGTTTGATTGGCGTCAAAATTGTTTTATTGTAGGTATTTTCCATTAAACATTGATTTGTAAGTGTGACATCCTACCACGAGACACTCAGATATGTGCTCGTCCTTTCACTTTCTCAGCTACCCTCGCCGAACGTCATATTTTCCATGCCACTCGTCCGTATACTACTGACCTTCCAAGCCCATGTGAAGGAAGAATAGATGCGAAGAGTAATCCTTTTACAGTTCTTTGATTCATATTTTGAGTTCAGTGGTTCTAAATGTTCACTGTTGTTCAGTTCGACGAGTTGTAGGTGTTGTGTTAATTAAGTATTTATGATGTCAGGCAGCAAATTGAAAACGTTAAATCGTAATGAGAAAAGTAGATTAATTGAAGAACACGAACAAAGCAACACTTCTGTTAAGGTTTTCATAAAGAACTTTAAAGTTGGGAAAACTCAAGTTTATGTTTATGTTTAAAAACAATCACAAAATCAAGATAGAATGGTTAAAAGGAACTTGTAATAGGTGGTTGCCACAATATTCACGACATAGGCAAACAAACGAAGCGTAAATCATCATATAAATTCATCTGATTCTATAAATATTTAAGAAAATAACATTTCATTTACTTTTTATGGAGTCCTTTGTTTCATTAGACTTCGAGTTGTGTTTCTGTATGTCATTTTCTTTGTCTCTCGTCTTCCTTTCTTTGAAATTTGGTTTTTAGGTGAGACAAACTACTCTTCAACCCATTTCATCTTTCAAGGATTGCGTTTTCAGAATTTACAATTTCAGTTTTTATTGTGAACTTGAATAAGCCCGAAACCTGTACCAGACGGAACAAAATGTTGCACTCGAACAATAACACAGGTCTACAAAAACAATTGTCATCTTTTTTAGAACCAATAACTGATTATATATTTAAACTGTAAGGATTACAGAAAGAATTTACATTTTTCCTAATCATATCCGGTTTAAAAATTACAATTATAACTGTAACTTAAAAATCTGAAAACATTATTTGCTCAACACAAAATTAGGAACTGAAATACATTTTACCTTATATTATTTTTTATAACAGAGTTAAGAAAACGAAAACTAAACACATTAACTTTAGGCCTTTATTGTTACTGTTACTCTTACACTTTACAGTTTAAATCACTGTTTGTTTTCACGGATATGAGCAGTCTATAGAACCGTTGTCGCTTAGACAAGAAACTTTTTGTTCCACTTGTTCTCTTGTGCACTCTAGTAGGATCATCTCGTTACAGCAACAAACAGTAGTTAACCATCATTGACGTATTCCATCGTCCTTTGTAGCGCCTTCCAATATCTTTAATATCTTGGTGAAACCTCTCACCCTGTTCTTCACTCACTGCTCCCAGGTTTCGTGGAAAGCAGTCGAATTGGGAGTGAAGGAAATACACTTTCAGACTCATGTTATATCCATCATATTGTTTCAGTATTTCATAAGACTCAAAGTGTGAATTTTTGTGATTTCTTAAGGACTTATGAAGTACTTCTTTGAAGCCAATCCAAGCTTCCCTTTCCGAGGGTGTCATACATGCTTCAAAATGTTCATCTCTATCTAGTTCTCTGATCTTCTGCCTTACAGATATACCTTTGACTTTTTCTTCTTAGAGGGTGGAAAATTTGCTGGTTAGGTACTTAAAACAACTTCCATTCTTATACAGCGCCTTAGTAAATTGCTTCGTTAATCCCAATTTAATGTGTAAGGCATGTAACACAATTTTGTCAGGATCTACTAAACTGTTTTCTATAATGTTCTTGAAACCTAGAATCAGTTTGTTTGTTCTAGGCCATTCTCGTGAAATCCAATGATTCTTTCTATCTCGGCCACCCCGTTCACAAATGTGACATTGGTACTTGGTGTAACTCTGTTGCTGTAACCACATGCACAAAACCTTTTAATCACCGCAGATCATCTATTTATATACCTCATAATTTACCTTTTCGGGTAAGCAAGATATCGAGCAATTTAAGATTGCCATATGTCTCCTTAAGGTGGACAGAATGTGCGACTGGTACAGATGCTAATATGTTACCGATGTGAAGAAACACACCTTTTAAACTTCGTTGGCTTGAATAAGTGAAAATCCTCCACTTATCTGTTGTTATAAGGTTTGGAATGTGAGTGCAATATACTGAGCTGTTTTCCTGATAACAAAACCGTACTAAGTCTTTCTCTCTGTGTCTGTAAACTACAACTACGTTGTCCTAGAAGATTGTTTTCTTAGTGATATGAAGCTAAAATTTCAGAAGCATCCTCTGAGCGTTTTAAAACTCTGACCAAATCGTTGACTTCGAGGAGATTCGAAGGAGGTTCTGCAATAGAAATTTGTGGTACAGGCCTTCTCGCAAACTATAAATCAGCATACATCTTTCCGTGTCTGTTCTTTGTATTGAAACCTTTTACTTTGCGAATACAAATATAAAAATCGTCTAGATGGTTCTTTTGCTCGTCCGCAGGAAGACAGGCCCAGGAAGATAGGCAAATCACTGGATCTATAAATTAAATTTAGTCTTCTTTTTTTAGATTCTGCAAATTTATCTATTTCAAATTCTTTAAAATGAACTAAGTCTCGTATCAAAACTCTTTCTAATGATATCATACAAAGTGCATTCAATCTCTCTTCCGATGTGGTATTTCTTAAAAATGTCTTTAATCTTTTCAAAGTGTAAAATGCTCTCTCGTATTCTACAGTTGTCATTAGAGTTGAACAGATTACTTTTCACGGTTTAACTGATTCAGAAAACACATCCAATAAGTTATTATTCACTAAAACTTCCAAAAGTGGTAAAATTCCTTCGACACAGCCCAAGTCACTCCTTTTATATAGCACATTCACCTCAGATTTCAGTTTGCTAGCTCACGAACATACATTCCTGTAAAACGCAATCAACCTTTTGTTGGGGGAAATTTTCCTGATATTTTTGTAACATTTTCCAATCAATGAGAGCACACAAGGTTAAATGGTCCGTGAAATTAAGACGGTCATTTTCCCCTGTAAAATTTCCGTACAAAAGAACGATTGTCATTTGTATCAGATTGTGTAATTTTCATATCAGGTCCAATTCTCTTCATGCACAGCCTTGCATCATAATCAAGATTGACAGTTTTCCGGCATTTCACAGAATTCGAAACCATATTCAATCTCACAACACGAATGAACGACCTGAACTGGACGCAAAGATCGGAACACAGAGCACTCACACAGTTTGTCTACGGATCGGAAAGATGATGCCGACCACGCCGATTGCACACAACTGCACTGAATGCTTGTAAAGGGGGATGATTAACAATCAGAACACCAGCAGACAGCACTGGCCTGGGCGTACGTCAAGCGAAAGGAATATTGTAAGTTTAAAAATCGATCAATAGGTAGCGCCTGGCAACGAGGTTGCTACCTCCCCTGTCAGGCTGCTGGGCGGCGGCCGTCGTACGACGCCATTTGCCGAACCTACGTTGCCATTTGAGCATTCATTGGTGGCCTTTTTTGTGTCAGTATGTTCCGTAACAACACCGCGTATAGGACACAGGCGCGAGTGTCTGCTGCCAATGAAAACCGTTCTATGGAACAAGCGAGAGTATGAAAGATAAACGTGCGTCCGATTCGAAAACAACACTACAGACCCACTGATATTATTTTAAACAGTGCAGAAGGAGAAATACAGATCTCAGTAGAAGGGGTGCAGTGTCCCCTGCCGCAACCGCCACTGATACCTCTTTTTAATGTACGTTACCTAGATAATACACTAATCTTGGCACACAATGCTGCGGATCTGCAAGAAATAATGAACACAATAAATCGAACTTGCAAAGATTATGAATTAAAAATAAATGTACAGAAAACAATGTCCATGTTGATTTAGTACGAAAAGTGGAAGACCATTTCAGCTGTTCATCAGCAATCAATCTATTGAGCAGGTTCGTCAGTACAAATATTTGTGACAAATTTTAAATGACATGAACATCAGATTTGGAAATAAAAACGAGAATTGAAATAGCGAGATCCACATTCAACAAAATGAGGAATTGTGTATGTAGCAGAGACTTCAGTTTTACTCTCAGGCAGGGAGTGACCAAATGATATGTGTTAGCCATTCTCTTATATGGCAATTAGATTCTCTTATATGGCAATTCTCTCTCTGACACAAGGACACTGAAAACAGCATCAATTAATAGACTCGAGGCTTTCAAGATGTGGATGAACAGGAGAATGTCGAGAATTCCTTAGACTGACAAAGTGCGTAATGACTACATATTCGAAGTAGAAAGAAATGCTTTATGCCAAAATATATTAAAAATGATTAAAATTAGAAAAACAATGTATCTTGGTCATTTCCTTAGAAATCAGAAATACAAACTCTTGCTACTGATAATGATGGGGAAAATTCAGGGTAGACGGGGAGTTGGCAGAAAGAAGATATCCTGGTTGGCAAACATCCGCAAATGGACCGGTATTTCGAGTGCATCTGAGTTGTTTTATTTGGCACAATACAGAAACGGTCACCAACCTTTGGTGAAACGGTCACCAACCTTCAGTAATAGAGACGGCTCTCAAAGGACGTTTATATTTAGCTGTATGGTTCTGTAGGCAATTTACACCACATATGGGCGTTGTTTCGTTTCTGGTAATTTGTATTGTAAATAGTAATGGAATTCCCAGGGCATACAACCCATCTTGAGCTGAGTCCACGGTTTGGTTGAGAATGGCCATAACGTTGACATTTTTTACACAGAACTGGCCCCTATGTATTAATTCTAATAAATACTCTGATTTCGCAAAATTTAGATCATTAAGATTTAAAACTAGTCTGGATTATTCGTTGTCAATTAAATCTACTGCCCCTACTTTCATTGGAGATGTCTTTGTTATATAGTCTTGTGCGTTTCAACACTGAAAAGCCTTTTGATTTAAATCCATTTTCATGCCTTCGCCTTTAAAAGGGGAATGTCCTTGAGAACAATTGCAATTTTTTAAACAGTAGGGTAAAGGTAGGCGTGGTATATTGTACATTTCGGATTGTTACAAAGAAAGGTATATTTCACATTGTTTTGTTCACGTTCATATATCTATGTTCAAAAATGTCTGAAATCACAGAAGTCTTTAATTTTTTCAAAATATATTTTGATTTTGTCACCACCCGGGTTCGAATCCCGGCCGGGGTGACCATTCATTGAACAAATTTAATTATTTTGATTTTATTTCCAGTTTTTGTATGAAATTTTCATGATGTAATACTTTTAATGTAATTTATTAGATGGCTATATTTTTCAGCGTCGCGGGTTATTATTGGTGGGATTTTATTATTTGTTGCTAGAGTCATTTTGATGAATATTGTTACTAGTCAGTTCTTTAGTTTGAAGTATGTCATATATGTTGGTTACTGGTCATATCTGTTGGTACAGTCGACATGTGTATATGTAGTATATGTACATGCATACAGTCTGCATGCTCACTTTCGTTGCGGTGCTTTTTAAGTCTTTTATGTTCTTCTGATTCAGTATGTAGGGAAATATTCTTTTGTAGAGCTGGAGTTATTTGATCGACTGTTGCTTACGTTTGTAGTTACATGTTGTTGTTGTTACTGGGGCTACGATGGTTAAGAATTCGAGAGCAGGAGCGTAAATTCAATCAGTTTCTGTGGTGGTGGTTTCTGTTGCAGTAGGTATTGTTGTTGCATTCGTTGAAGGTGATTGCGTTCTTCGACATCTATTTCATGTGGAGTTGTATCATACATAACTTGTGATACAAGAATATCGGTTTCTGCTTCACTCACATCGTTGGCACTGGCGTTTTCTATCACGAGAAGTGGTTGACTTACACACTTGACAATAGTTACACTTCACAGTGGAAATAAAAACGTTCACACGTACAGTAATTATATTAATTGTCTACTTTATGCTGCAATAGGCATTTTTGGCCGGGGATTGCACAGAACTGGTGCGACTTTCGAAAATTCTCCAATTCGGCTACCCTGTTTCTTCTATTTGTTCAAGTGAACTCAGCTTTTGGTTTGGACTGTTCTTTACCAGAAAATCTTTGTCTTCAGTTATCCCGAAAACAGCTGAACCGACAATTTCGCTGATGTCGTCATAGGAACCTTGGATTACATATTCACAATGCGTAGTCTGCTTTCCTCTTTGTGAGATACAAAGGCTAACTACTGAACTACTGAAATGAATTTACTGTAAGCCAGCACTACTCTCTTCCATTGAGCATCGTTGGATATGAGACTCCTTTACTTAGCTGTTTTCCTTGTTCCCTCAGCTTTTATCATTGTATTGCTTGTCCCAACCACCGTGCTGGGAGTTCGCTCTTCAGACAATGAATTTTACTGATTCACATCTCGCCCCTGCAACCGTACTATTAGTATTATTTTGTTTTGAGGGTACAATGAAGATTCAAATACCAACGACATCCACAACAAGAGCATCATCATCGAGACATGTCGCTCAGCTCGTCAACTGTAAGGGGAGTCAGTACCACGTCTGCTTCACGACATCTGACTCTTGAACAATCGCTCTAAATTCTGATAATTGTAGAACCCTCTCGAAGCGTCGATTAACCACTCTGCGTTCCCTAACAACGAAACATTTGTTTTAGAATGATTTTCCTCAGTTGCTTCAATGGGGAATACAAAGACGTGTTATGATTTTCAACGAAACATCAGTTGAAAGGCTTCATCTGCCTACAGGGCTCTCTCATCCAGGGTTTTACACTATGCCGCTCTTTTTGCAAGCAACGTAAGAAACTCAATGTATCCGAATAATGACCAAGTATGAGAGAAGGAAAATATTACAGTAGGCCACATTGAGGATAGGTATTAGAAACACATGCTGCTCTTGTTTTACGTGCTAAAAAGAATGCATTTGTGCAAGATCTCGAAAATATATTATTTTTTTAAGCGTATATTAGACCATTTATAAATTTGGAAAGGTGTTAGTTACTAAGAATAACAAATACAAAAAGTTTGCTATTGATCATTAGTGTTCATTTGCTGAGTACGTTTTTACTTTGGCATTTAGCTAACACTTAAGTATTTCTTTCAACTAAAAGTGTACTCCACAAATGAGAAGAATCGCTGGTGGTTGGAAGGACATGCATTTGTCGCCTTCAATGAAGGGATACCCTGGACGCACATGTTGTTTAGTCCTTCGAAAACTATTAATAATGAAACTAAATAGGAAAGTAGTTTCTTAGCCAATACAAGGAAATACACTTATATTTCTTATGTATGTATTCCATAATGTAAGGAATCGAAATTCGACTTTTTTCCGTTACTTCGAACGAAACGAAATAACGAGGAAATCATTTTTAATTACAGTGGCACAATGCTATTAAATTTTCAATTACAGTGCTATTAAATGAAATGTAGTTTCGTTTCTGTTGTCATCTATACCATAAAGTCACAAGTCATGTCATAAAGTCTTTGCCATAAACTCACTGTAAATATTTCATTTTTAAATCGAGAAATGTTAAATAATTCGTTTACATGTCAATTCAATTGTTTAAAGTTCCTCAGAGATCAAGCTGAATTTTGGTATTAATTGTATGTCAACATTTGCAAGTATATATTTTTATTGACGGCATATTTTATATGGACATTTACAACTAACAGATATTGACTAACATGACCAACAATAAATTAGTATAACGTTCAGTCGATTGTCTGGAATCTTCTTTAGGTATTCGTAAAATTGTTTAAAATTATACAATTAACGTTACACTATGTTAATTATACATTACAACTACAAAAAAGTCACATACAATACATATACATTATTTCACAACGTATTACTTGATGACATTAAATGATTAAATTCGATAATGAAGTTTAAATGCTAAGTCAAACCTTTTCTGCTGCATAACTGTTTCTACAGAATAAGACACTATACAGAGCAGCAAAGAGAAAATTAATATTAATTTTAATAATGATTTTTATTGTATTAATGATCATTTGGACTGTATAATTCTAAACAACCTGTAACAATCAATGTACCTCAGCTTCTGTGTCAATGACCCCCTTCTCGGTCAGGTTTTTCGTCCAGCTTCCCTGATCTTTCCAGGGAATGCCAAGATGGTTCCTTGTTTTGCTTGTGGTCATAAATGTAACTTCACTATCAGTGCACGACCTTTAGAGTTCTGTGGTTAATATAGTTATTCAAATTATCGTTCTCCGTGTTCTCGAGGCAGGAAGTCCTCCATGAAAGGTACAGAGAGGGAAAATAGCTTAACTCTGTAGCTGATTTGACTTTTCAAATGGTTTTTATTACCATGGAGCGAATATTTTTGTAAATTCTTACCAAAAATGATATTTTTTCTGTATTCAGAATTTAATTTGTATATGAGTTAGGGTAAGAATCCCAAAATTTCAGAAAACGTGCACGGGATACATTCTTCACATTTCTCAAGTCACATGTGTAATTTTTGCATATTGTACATACAACCTGCAGCGTTCAGTTACTATTACAATTTCCTTTACAAGAATCTATATTTTCATTTACTACCTTCACGAGCTTCTATTCACTAATATCTACGTTATGATTTGCACGACTATTTTATTTCCTCGCGTAATTGTTGTTCGCTTCCTATTCACTGTTGATACGTCACGAAATAGCATTAACCAGCACGAGTGTTGGCTTCTAGCTTTGGTGTGACGTAACGTGTTTGTTCGCGAAGCGAAGCCAGGCGGCCGCAGAAAGCGAGTCGGTGGCGCGATGCGTGAATGAAGCAACTGTGCTTGTGTTGCAGCCCGAGGATGCGGTCCAAGCATCTTCGATTCTCTGGTCGGCGCTTCCAGCGGCGGGAGTGCTGGCGGGACGCCGCTCCCCCTCCTGCAGCTGCCGCCTCGCTCGTTGCAGGCGCTGTCGGAGGCCGCGGCGCTCGGCGAACTGGGCGTCACCACGGTGCACATCACCGCCCTAGGCGAACCGGCCTCGTCACCTGCTCCAGAGTTTCAAGACTACGAGGTGGACGTGGAGGTAGCCTTCATTTGCAAGAAGTGTCGCCTCGCGTTTCAGGAGGAGAAAGCTCTCCTGGCCCACCAGCGGCTCTCCTGCTACTCCGGCAAGGCAGCGGACCAGCGCAGCGCTCTCCGCTTGGTCCACGCGCATTACGAATGCCGGGCGTGCGGGGAGCGCTTCCCGTCGACTGAGCACTTGAAGAGCCACTGCGCGTCCGAAAGCCATCTGAAGAGAGCGCGGCTCCCGGCGCCGGGGGGCGCTGAGCTGGCGTACGCCCGCACTGCCCAACTCGCGTCACCGATCGGGTCTCTGCCACCTCTCCAGGCGACATCTTTCCCGTCAAAACACTCGAGCCCTCTTTCTCAAAGAAGCACTTCCATAACGGCACCGCCGACAGCAGTTTCGCCCTCCGAAGGGCTGTCGCACGAAATGGAAGATGTCGTGAACCAAATTACTTTGCTCGCTGCGAGAACTGCAGCGGAGAAAAACGCACTAGCGGTGGTCTCTTTGCCGCAAGCCGTGACGCCCGTCTCCACCGACTCCAACGCCAACATCAAGGATGGACTAGACCTCTGCCAAGTGGATGACGTCACTTGCAAGCGCATTCTTCACATCAACGACACGGCTGCCGCTCCGAGTGTTGGTTATTAGCTGCTTCGTGGAGGTTCTGTGGCTGCTGGAGCCGTGCCGTTGCCATCAACTCTGTTATCAACTCCCTATCTCTACCAACATGGCTTCTAGCCAGTTGGCGCCCTCCTGCTACACAATGGAGCGGCTGTTCTTAACCCTAGGAACTCGCATAGGAAACAATAAGAAATATTTGTTAAATGTTGTTTAAATAATCATTAAACCTCGCTACTTTTCATGAATAACTATTATACAAATGACGATTTTAACTCCAAAGAATGAATTTAATAAGTAATTCCTAATTACAAAGTATATATTATATAGATATATAAAGTATATATTGACACATATTTTTCACTTGAAAGGAAAATAAATAGTGTCATGTAATATTTTGATGAAAAATAAGAAAGTATAAATATCGATTTGGTATAGATGAAAACAAAGACTTAGTGAATCGAGAATAGTACCTAGAAATTATCAGTACCTTTTTAATTTTAAATGTTTTTTGTGACAGTTTAAGAGAAAATCCCATCCAGTGTAACCTGGAAACCTTGCTAAAGTTATAATGAAAATATAAGAACTGAAGAATAACAGGTTTCACATAATACATCTGTTTATCCTATTGGTTAGATATATAATATATTATATACATTTCATATAATATATTATGTATTACATATATATTGTATGCGTGTATGTATATGTGCACAATAGGATACATTTGTCTGTAATATATTATAGTAATTGTTTCTCTTGAAAAGTGTCTTGTTACAAAGAAATCAAAAGAATTTTATATATTTAAGCATTAGAATATAATTCAAATAGCCACGGGCCAGAGATGGCATTTGTTCCTGAGTTCCTAATACTGCCATCTCCTGCAAGTCAGCTGGAAGGTTCCCAGTGCTTGCTGGGGGGTGGGCAATCGCGCGCGACGGGGCTTTCTGCGAGTCCTTCCTGCGTCTAGCAAGCGCTCGAGCAGCGTCCCAATCCCTGGCGGCAACCTCTTAGACTGAAGCCCGCGGGAACTAGAAAAACTTCAACACGACACTTGGACGTCCGTGTACTAATAATGTAAATGTAAATAACTAATTCTTAAGGGTTTTAATAATTCTGAAGAGGGAGATGAGGGCAATTGAAAGTGTGAAATAAATAAGATGTAAAATGAATCCACACCTCGCTATTTGTCTGTGACTGTGCCATTACAATGAAGTATCATGAGATTTAATGCGATATTGTAAGTCGAAGCAAGTGATTAGACTATTGTTTGTGTGTATGACAGTTTGTTTCCCTTCTTGTAATATTATCATATGGTTCTAATGAAAAGTAATTTATTACAAATAGGGAGTATGAAAAAAGGGAAACCACCTCATTCATTGTGAATTCTGTTTACTGCTACTTCTAGGGTCCAATTAATAAAACTGTGTTATATAAACTTAATACATTTTTTAGAACACCAAGAAAAACATTTACATTTGTATGAGTGGGAACATTTCGCGTGTGTCTCATGTCCAGTGGCATGTGTCGCCGAGTGCTCGGAGCCACCGGTGGCTCAGCCCGCTGGCGTTTCAATTCCCTGCACGGGTCCACCACCGGGGATCTCTTGCCTCCGCCAATGCGTCTGTCTCTAGGACCTCGCCTAGCAATGTTTCGCGTTCTTTTCCACACTAGACATACGCCTCTCTGCCTTTGGCTTGTGTGGAAAATTAAATAAAATGGAATTTATTTTCCCCAAAAAATTAAATAAAATAATCGTACCATTCTCTGAAGCCTGGGACAGAAATGGTTTCGAACTATTAACGTATCGTATTGTAGGAGAGAGGTATTTCAAAACATTGCAATTTCGCATTTCTTCGTGAACAGGACGATTGGAATCGATGTGGTTAGTGTGCACACACGTTCGTAGACTTGCAGTGTTTCCAAGTGTATTTTGCACATGCGGCTGGCGACGAGCAGCGGCGTGTCGCGCGGATCGAGGGACTCGTTGCAGAGGACGGGGAGCGATGGCGGAAGGGGACAGGACGAGAAGCGCCGCACAATCTCGGCTCTCTTCGCGCATTTTCGCACAAATGTGAACCATCTCTACCGTTTTGTACAACTGTTTCCTATTTCTCGCTGCTCGTCGTCGAAGCTAGAAGTCGCTAAGTTCTCTAGAACACAGTTCTCCAACACTGCAGTTCCTACAGTGTGTCTCTACGGACCACAAAGATCTGCTCTCCGAAAGTACGCATCCCAGCACCCAAGGTTCCTATCTTTAGCTAACATTACTAAGGTTCCTGTTTATGAATGCTTTTTCTATAATAATACTTAAAATAAGATATTAATTATTGTACTAATACTAGTTCCGTGTGCCGGGTCAGTCAGTGTAACTACATTTCGTATGAGGGGTGTGGAGGCTGGGGGGACGGATCGTGACAAATACTGAGCAGAAAATGCAGTGGAGCTGTTGATATCTCAACTTCGGCTAAGTATCTTTGTGAAGGATGGAGTAGCATTTGGTAATATTGAAAGTTCATGACATGTTTTCGATTTCTTGCTTGGAGCTTGTTCACCTCCGAATCCCTACTCTCGGGGAACTACTTACACAAAGCACATATGACATTACGAACACTGTTCCTCAATGTATGCCCTTCCCTGATTTGATTTTATAATGACATTGCCAATGTACACTATTAAACGACTTTAACGATTGGTAACAAAGACTCCCAAAAAGACTTTTTATGTGTCAGTGCCAGTACTTTTTCGAAAACGTATGTTTAGACTATAATTATTGAATATGGCTTTCAAAGTGTGTGCGTGTGTACATACATTTATAAATACTTACATACATACTATTATTATCCTTGACAATGGAGACTTGCACAAAGCTAATTTCCAAAACTTACGGTGGCCGGTTATAATAGAAGAGCGGTTATTGATTTCACACTGACAGAGCTCCATTGCTATTTGTTCCTGAGGGCGGCGCCGCGTGCTCCGTTCTTAACTCTCACAACGATGGAAATCGATACGAGATATTTTATGGAATTATTGTATGGGTTTATTGTTCCAAAGTGGAGAAGTGTTGTGATGATTCTACTCCTGTGTCCATGGCACCTTCAACGACCTTCAACGACGCGCCATTTACCTTTGATTAGGTGGCGGCGGCGGGGGCGGCGGCGACGTCGTCCACTCAGGGCTACGCCGTGCTGGAGCGGGCGGCGAGGCCTGGCAGCGGGGGTGTTTAGGCAGGCGCGATACGCTGCGGCGCCGCGGCGCGGGAATAATCGATTTTTTGCCGGTAGCAAGGGGGCATGTTGTCGCCAGCGCCTAAGAATCTGGATTCGGACTGACGTTTCCCCATCGCCGTCCCACCGCTTCCTCACCCCCTTTCCTTTTTGCCGCTTCTCCTTGTCCGTCTTTCTGTATTCCTGCCACCGTTTGTCTCACTGCCCCTCCCGTGGCATGCCGAGCCGCCGCCGCCGCCGCTGCCGCCGCCGCCGTCGTCGGCGACGTCGTCCACTCACACGAAGCCGCCAGCGCGCTCCGCGACCTCTTCCTGCCTCCGAATGACGCGAGAAACACCTATGTACTTCCGCGCCCGGCAAGGAAAAAGAAGTTGCTATGTTATATGGCACTAGCAATGCTTATTATTATATGAAAATATAATAATGACGTACAAAATACGAAACCTCGCCCAGTTTAAGTAATATTTGTAGTAAGTGTACGTATGTGGATATGTAAAATTGTTTTACTTTGTTCACAATTTTTTTATGTAAGTGATAATGAATCTATGGTGTGGTGAAGATGCATGTCAATGCAGCTGATTATGGTTCCTAGTAGATTTCATATCTTTTAAAATAAATGAATAAAAAATAAAATTTATTGTGCAGGGGGGCAAATTGCCATCACTGAAATATAACTAATAAAGAACACTACCTCTTGATCAGTCTGTGCGTGCACGCTCGCTGTAGCAACAGAGACATAAACTTACTATGCTCGCCCAATGCTAAGCATTTTGTTCATTGTTAGTTAAGAGGTTAAAACAGCGAAAGAGAATCAGGAAGAAATCATATCATGGGTACTTATCAATTGTTTCATCTTCTCCTTCTTTATGCAGTATGTTTTCATAGAATTTATTTTTGATAAATGCTCAGTGAATGTTTGTTGATTTCTCACAAATTTCTGCTGGAAGTCACCACATGTTCGTACTGATATTTTTAAATACTCTCCCATGTATTCATACACCTGATTGCTCTGATTGTCTGAGTATTGCAAACTAATAGCTACATTTCGTCTTGTATCTGAAAGGAAGCTTCCTGTCCCTTTAAAATTATTCTTATGATTTCACTCAATAAACCCTAACCCTTTTTTATTGCTAATGTCTCTTGAATTACAACTAGATATGAGAATAATACTTCTAACTACAAAATAGAGTGACATGAATGGCTGTCTGGAGTCCTCAAAGTTTGAGCTCTTAAATGGAGTATGTTTTCACGTTTTGAAAATGTTTTTTTAGTTTCTTACAAAACTTAATTATGCTCATGAGATTTATTTTAAAAGCTTAAGTCACTTTATAAAAGCACATAAGAATACTTTTGAAAACAAAGTTGTGCCATTGTACTGCTGTGATCTTGATATTATTATGTTATATGGTATGATGCAATTTTATAAACCATCATATGTTTGCAATTGCTGGGTCACCTCACACAGATGAACAGCCCTACAAACTGCCAACAAGTTATATGGAAGTCATTGTATGTTTCAGTGCCTCAAGAAATGTAAAAATTGTCTCTCAATTTCATCATTATTTGAAAGAAATTGTATCTTATAAACTGCTTTATCATCTGGTATTGAAGCCATTTCAATCAGTCTCTATGCATGAAGGCATAGAGAGGGCCAAAACAAAAAAAAACAAAACTGTTTTCTCATATTGCATTTGTTTTCTTTTTCTATGTCATCTGAAAGAGCTTCTCATTTTCATCACTAATTTGCAAGGCTGCATTTGTAATATATTTCCCTTGCAGATGTATGAATGAACATGTGGAGATTGTATTCTAAGAACTGAATGTGTAACAATTGAAATGTACTTCATATCCAGCATCTACACATGACTCTTTGTTCACAGACATGTATTTTTGCAATTATATATGTAGCATGAATGAGTTATTATTGATATTTATAATGCTATACTGTTCTGATAACATGCTTTTAAGAACAATTTGTATGTTCTGAAAACACTTTCTTTAAAAAAATAACTCCAACAACAAAAAATTATATAAATGTTCATTTGTTCTCTGAACTTGCTCCTGATCCACCAGAAAATGTTGTTTAAACATATATTAAGCTAAACAACTTGGCAGATTTCCATTTTCAGCTGTTCAAGTGAGTCAAGAATGACCTGAAACACCTTCATTCATGTGATCATACTAATAGTACATTTCTACAACAAACTGTCTAAAGGGTTTTTTATTACAGAACATTTGTGTTTTGTAAAGGAATGTGCGAATCTCGAATCACAGACTTTATTTTTTTCATTCCTTCCTTTGTCCTATTTCTCTACATTCCCCGATTATTTTTTTCATATTTTAACACCTTTAAAATAAATGTGTAGTAATTTAAATTTATTAGTATTAACAAAAGTGTAATATAGTTTTAATTATTTTCAATAGAAAACTGTAACAATTCTTTTTTATTTGTTGATTGAGGTAATATCAATTAGGAAATGTATCTGATGAAATTATTATTCTTGTTTCCTAATGAAATAATTAATGCTATTTTCTTTTGGTCTATTGCAAAGAAGAATTAACCATAAAGGGCTTTCATAAAGTAAATCTCATTGCAATATTGTGACAAGAGCCATTTTATCCATTGTATGAAAAATATCTTTTTAAATTGTTATCTAAATCTGTATTGTTTTCTTTATTATGCTTTTTGGAAAAGAATATAAACTTACCTTTTCTATAAATGCAGTTTGCTAAGATAGACAATACTTTGTATTTTATCATATGTGAATGTGTGAAGAGGAAACAAACATCTTACAGTAAAATAATATATAAATATTTTTATATCTTATTTTTTTTAGATGAAATTGGGATCCTCTCTTATTGGAGAGTACGCAATATTACCATGTTCTATGATAATACAATGAATAGTATTTGTAATGATATACTTACGTGTACAATACATTGTATGTCATATATTATTATGATGTATAAATGTATAACATAGGTGTATTAATACATACATTGATATATACACTCACATTTGATATTACTTACTTGTTAATTCTTCAAGTGTGCTTTGTGACTTCAGCAGAAATTGTTGAATAAATGTTTCGATATATCACTTTTAAGTAGATAATTACCTGATATCTCTCATTTATGTCATGTAATTAATTAATTAATATTAATTCATTATGGAAGAGTTATTTTGTTTGTAGCTCCAAATATCATTCATTCATTTATTTGCTATAATTTATTTACAAATTCCAAATGATGATGAAGATGGTTATGATGATGCTGATAATGATGATGGTGATGATTATGTATGTATATATATTGATTATTGAGTAATAATATTCTTGTGTAAAGACCCATGACATTGAGGACATGTCCTTTTTTGAAAATGTATGAGTGTGGGTATAGATGAGTGTGTGTGTGCGAGTGTAGATGAAATAACAAAGCTATTGTACTGTTTGCAAGAGACTGGTATGTTTTATCTTTTAAATAAAAAATTTAATGATCAAGGATTCTGCGAAGTTTTTTAAATGGCTCACAGAATTAAAACAATGTATTATTCACATGCCCAAATTATACCAGTTTGGATTCAATATTGTAAACAGTAATAAACTGCTAGTTTATCAGAAAATGTAAGTAGTATTATCTTTAAAATAAACCCTAATACTTGATCAATCAACTGGCAGCAGGTAAGTCATAATATTAACCTTTCACTCATATACATTTTTTCCAAAACAATATTAACACAATACATTCAAACACCTTGTGAAAAAACAAAAAATATAATCTATGACATTCCAAAGTTATGAAAATATTAAAATGCGGTATTATATCGTTTATAAATTTAAACATCTGAAGGTAGCTTTCACTTTCAGAATGGCAAAGTACTTTTCAGGAGAGGCAACACATTTACCATGCACTTACGTTCAACTAAAAATGAAATACATTCTTGAAACAGTAGTTTTCTTTCTATATGAGCCGTTGAGAACAAAAGTGCTGTAAGTCCAAAAACGTAGTTTCTGGAAAATGACGTGTAAATGAAAACGGCGCAAAACTATAATGCGTAGAAGTAAATGACCTAAAGAGTTATGAACGTGTTACGGTGATATTCTTTTAACTTACTACGGATATTTTAGATTGAAACAATACTTATTACTACTTCATTATTTATTGTCTTAAACCAGTTTTCCACACACCGTTTCTGAAAACTATAACTTACATTGAAATAATTGGCATGAATAATTTTCGTCTGCTATAGTAATGTGATAAAAAATGGAGAAATATAGTGATTTTTTTGCAAAACTTAAAATAACAATGTACACAATGTATTTATACACATTTATACACTATGTTTTCATATTTTGTACTTATATTCTTGTGAACCCTAGATCCCTAGCGGATGCCAAGCAAAATTAAATCCCTCCGACAACATCCCGCCCTAACGAGATCTCACTTTCTCCCAAACAGATAGTTCGGATATAGTTATCTGATACCGACATCTGGTAAAAAAAGTGAGTCACACCCCAGGCGCATCAGGAGACTACCCGCAAGGAGCGCCTGCTCTAAAGGTCTCCAGACACGCGTCGGAGGTTGGCTTCTAAGGAAGCCAGGGTCGAAAAAGAGGTTGGCATCCAACTGTTTTGAATATCCTCTTAGGGAAATCACCAAGGATCGCACGCAATTTAGTATATTTTACTACTACCACAACCAAGTATGAACACTTGCCCCTAGAAAAAAAAGTCGCACGAAAAATTCACAACCATGGTGGCAATCATGGACAATCCTCGATATGGAGAGTGGGAAGTCATTGACCAATCGCTGTTACCTAAAAGCTTGGTGTCTATAGGTTTGTGGCAAAATCCCAAGGATCAGGAAAGACCCTCTTCCGGGGAAGGACCTCGTTTCTTTACCTGTGAGGCGGAAATACCATCTCTGTCGACGGTCAGATTTTGCCTGCCCACAGTGGCGGAAACATATTAGTGAGCGAGCATTTTCGGTCAGGTCTTCGTGACAATAGACGAGTGAATATTTAACGATTTAGAAAGAATTACACTAAGTATTTAGCGGATCAAGGATATCTAATTTAACTCTAAAAGAAATTTGCATTGTGCTCCTTTACAATGTTACAATGAAGTGTAATTTTCCAAAATAATTGCTGACCAGAAGAAAGGAAACGTAGGACTGGTATGAGAATTAGCCAATAGATAACACGTCACCATATCAATCAAGAAATTAGTCAATTTAGTGTCCCAATAAGTGTGGCTAAACGATTTTACTCTACTATAGTTACCGTAGAAATAGTGCATCATGGCCCCGACACCACAACAAAATAATGAACAAATCCCACCCACGAGATTCTTGTAAGCTTCTCTTTATTGAGCTAGGAATTCTACCATTACCTTGCCTCATGATTTTCAATTAGTGTTTTGCGTCAAAAATGACTTACTCTAGGGCGGGAACATATTTTCAGCAAATACCGACGTCACAAGTGTAAATACGAAATAAAATCTTCTCTGTTGCATAGCTCTTTTATGCAATACACCGAGCATCAAAAAGGAAAGTATTATTAATATTAACAATGATTTTGAAAGTATTAATTTTCATTTGGTCTGTATATTTCTAAACACCCTGCAATAAATATCGTATCTCAGTTTCAGAGTCAATAGCCCTCATCTCTATTTTCCCGTGTCCCATGTTCTCAGATCGGAAGGGGGGGGGTGATGGCTCAGGGCGTCATTTAATGTCACTGCTCTTCTACGATGCATGATTACAATACTTTAGGGCGAAAAAGTAAAAATGTAATAAATATTGCTCCTATACTATATAGTAAATAACTTCCTCTAACAAGTTGTTTAGTGAGAATCCATTTCTTTGGGTCATTGATGCCGAAATATCGATTGACGGCAAAAGTCTTTTTGCCCGTCCGACCGTCTTCCAGTGTGTCTGTCTGTGATCAACGCAAGTGCTCATTTTCTCTCCTCCACCACGGTACAGTGCAGTTCGCTCCGCTTATCGCTGTCTCAGGCTAGCTCAGCCCCGGCACGGTTGTCATCCAGGGAACTCGGTGTCTAATGTTTGTGTCAATGTTCAAACAGATCTCAAGTGTCTGAATACAAACACCTAGAGGAAAGTGTATGGCATATGCCACTAACCAATCCACGGGGCAGGCACTAACCGAAGCCTTGTTCACCCTAAACAACGGTGTCAAGAGTGCCGCGCCGCCAGTGTCACCGAATCCAATACGCAACGAGTCTGGGTAAAAGCCTCCTAGCAACGCAAGTCCACACCTGGTGTGTCACGCTGGCACAACCACTGTAGCACAGTCTCATCAAACCAACTGAAAAACCAACTTAAGTACTAATTTATTACTCCAAAATTAAAGTTATTACTCTTGCCGTGAATGACAAATGCGGTTGTTCACGTAAATGTAGGACTGTCAAGCTAACACAACCAAAATTTTTAAAAAATGCTCACAATCGATTCAAACTAATACGAATATTTATTACTATTGCCGTTTATGAATAAATACTGTTAAAAACGGAATTATATTTATTTGACTATGCCAGACATTCGAGTACACTTATAAAGAGTACGAACTGACACAATGAAATAAAACCAAACGCAGTGGCGGCTTTGGAATTAGGCAACAGGGAAGGCACACAAAGTTACAGAATCAAATAAAGTTAGGAATTTGAAAAGTTGTTATATTTGGATTGTTTAAGTGGCATAAGTAATATTTACAAGCGAATTATCTCCCTGGAAGACAGGCTAAACACATTATATATTAAATTGAGTATTCTGTTTTTAGATTCTGTAAATCTATTACTAATTCTTTAAAATTAACTGAGTCTCGTAACAAAACTCTTTCCAATGAAAACATACAAAGTGCATTCAATCTCTCTTCCGACATGGTATTTTTTTAAACTGTCTATAATCTTTTCAAAGTAAATAAGGCTCTCTCGGACTCTTTTATATAAAGCATTTAGCTAAGATTTCAGTTTGCTACCTCACGAACGGAGAGTACTCTGAAAGGCGATCAACTTTTTGAAGGGGAAAATATTCTTGATATTGTTGGAACGTCTTACAATCAAAGAGACAACACAATGTTAAAAGCCCCCTAAAATTAAGATGGTCATTTATCCCTGTGAAATTTCTGTACAAAAGAACGATTGCTATTTCTATCAGATTGTATACTTTTCATAGCAGGCATTGTACAGGCGTGTATTATTATCAAGAATGACTGTTTTCAGGCATTTTACAGAATTAGAAACCATTCTCAATCTCTATGCTTAACACGAACAGGACGCAAATATCGGAACATAGAGCACTCACATAGTTTGTCTACGGATCGGAAAGATGATGCAGACCATGCCGATTGCACACTACTGCACTGAATGCTTGTGATAGGGGATATCAGTTAAACAGAGCACCAGAAGATATAACTGGCCTGGTCGTAAATTAAGCGAAAGGAATATTGTAAGTTAAAAATCGATCAATAGATAGCGCCGGGCAACGAGGTTGCTACCTCCTCTGTCAGGCTGCTGGGCGGCGGCCGTCACAAGACGCCATTTACAGAACCTATGTTGCCATTTGACCACTCATTGTTGGCCATTTTTATGTCAGTGCATTCCGTAACAACACTGCGTTTAGGACACAGAGGCGAGTGTCCGCAGCCAATGAAAACCTTTCTACGGAACAAGCGGGAGTTTGAAAGCTAAAGATGCGTTTGATTAGAAAACAACCCTACAGACACACAGAGATGATTTTAGACAGCGCAAGAGGAGAAATACTGATCTCAGTAGGGGGGGGGGGGCAGTGTCCCTAGCGCCTCCCTGTCGCAGCCGCCTCTGACCAAACAGATATTTAAATATACGTAACTTACTAACTTATTACCCGAAAAGGAAATTTATTAGTGTGGTCGTTTATGAAATAAATGTTCTTAAAACGGAATCACAGTTATGCAACCATGCAAGATGTTCAAATATAAAAATAGAGAGTACCAAGGGGCACTATCAAATAAAACCAAATATATATTTAAATACACATTAATTATTAATTTGTTATTCAAAAAGGAAATTTATTAGTGTCGCCGTTTATTAAATAAATATTGTTAAAAACGAAATCGAATGTATGCAATCATGCGAGACATTCGAGTATGATAATAGAGAGTACGAACGGTTACAATGAAATAAAACAAAATAACTAAATAAAATGTACATATATTACTAATTTATTACCACAGAAAGAAATTGATTACTGTTGCCGTGAATTAAATAAATATTTTTAAAACTCAATCTGAGTTATCTGACCATATCCCAGACTTTTTGAGAGTGTGAACTGGCACACTCAGATAAAAATGGATTATTTAATACTCATTACTAATTTATTACCCCAAAAATGTATTAATGCTTCCGTTTATGAAATAAGTATTGTTAAAAAAAGATTCAGAGATACGAAACCATGCCAGACATTCAATTGTGATAATAGTAAGAACGGACATAATCAAATAAAACCGTGTGTATGTATATAGATATATAGATATAGATATATACACACACATTTATTACTAATTTGTTACCCCAAAAGAAAATTTATTATTGTTGGGAATTCCTTATTTTTGAGCTGCTTGATTTAAATCCAGACTTTGGCCCAAAACTATACTTCAATGCTGCCAACTTATGTGACAGGAAGTTCTTTGGTTACATGCCATTCTTTTGAGCAGTGCAGTTTCACTTTTACATCATTAACACGCAAGTGTGGTTCTGTCAACAGATACTATTTATCGTGTCTTCCTTTCAGTTTTCACTTGACGTACTATATCTTCTAGGTTATGGGCCTAGATAGTTGATCGCAAATCTGCTAACACACTAATCGGGACGTATTTAACTCTGGCAACGCGTCGACAGAAAGTTAACCTCTCAAGATGAACGTGGCAGCTGCTTTGAGGATTGCGGTTCTCAATAAGGCAAAATACGACTCATGGGCCCTGCAAATGCAGGTAATACTCGTCACGACCGACCGATGGGAATATGCAAGCGGAAATTTGATGAAACTGGGACCCGTGGCAAACGCTAATACGAATGCGGCGGCGAAACGAGAATGGGACAGAAATGATGAGAAGGCTCGTTCGCAGATAGTTTTGTCAATGTCGTCAAGCGAAATCAAGCATGTAAAATCGTAGATTATAGCACATGACACAAGGAATCGATTGAAGGGCATTTATCAGTCGAAGGGTCCGGCCCGCAAAGCTACATTGTTAAAGAGTTTAATTCTACACAAGATGGCGGACAATAGTAACGTGCGCGACCACTATTATGTTTCTTTTTTTTTTTTTTTGATACCGTGCACAAACTGGAAGATATGGATATCTAAATTAACTAAGAATTACTAACTGTAATGTTGCTATATAGCCCTCACGGTTTGAAAATTTCAGGAGCGCCATAGGAACAAGGGATACGTTGCTAAGTCCAGACGCTCTTCGAACCGAAATATATTGAAAAAGTGACGCTCGCAAATACAACGCAAGGAGAGTTTCAGTGATTTAGGTGTGCTGTATCGGTGACTCGCTCACGCTTATATTTCAGATATCTTGGAGGCCGTGCAAATCAACGGATTCAAGTGTTCAAGATTCACAGGGGTCGTTGTAAATTGAATGTCGGGCGTCTAATGCAATGATCCATGCTGTGAAATGATTTGATTTATTTAAATGGGCAATCTGCCGTATTTCTACCTATAACGGCTGTATTTCACTGTTTATGTTCGTCTGTGGAGTCCTATCTATTGAAATATTTTTATAACTTACATTTAATTTTTACTTAGTTCTCATACTCATAGCAGTATTTAAAAGCAGTGGTCTCTTTTAAAAACTTATGTAATTTTCACTAAGAAAAATTAACAATTTAATATTTTTTACCAGAAATGTTATAATTTGTCCAATAATAGCAAAACGGAGGTAATTGAGAGCAGTCTCTCGTATAATTTATATAAAAATGAAATATTGGCAATAGCATGGAGGGAAATGTTTGTCAATACATATATTTTTGACCATTTTCCCTATGAAGCGTGCATATTTCCTAATGAAGCGTGCAGTGAATAATACATACCAATGAGCAAACCACCTTTACGATATTTTATGGACATTCATGACCTTATGAGGGTTGTTGAAAAGAATGCAATCTTTTTATACGATGTTGTAAACTATTATGAATAAATTAGAGTCTGTTGATTTGAAATTAGAAATATATAACTTACTCTTCTCGAACATTAGAGCAGAAAGGAATCATGGTTTTTTAAGAATCAGATGTTTTTAACTTTGCTATAACCGTCTTAATTGATTAAATATAGTTAATAAAAAAATTTCATCACGAAACAAAAATGGTTCAATATTGCAATTTTGTATTAGCAGCGCGCTAAATTTGCGATTGCATCGTAGCAAAGCAAATGACATTATCAGTCCTGCAAGAAATGATACGTGTATTGAAACCGAATATGTATGTCTAATTCGTTTTAGGGTCATTTCACATCGTCATTCATCAAAAACAAACATTTCCAAAATAAAGGTAAGTGGTAAAATGTGGTGTCGCCGATGAAGTTTTCAGTAAATACAAGTTGGGCATCAACTTTAACAAAACTTTATTCCATCTCTATTTACAATCGCTGGCTGCAATCTTTCTGAAGGGCGTGTCTTCTCTTCCGTGTTCTCCCTCGGGCAGGGGCTGAGCGCGATACAAACGGGCCGCCCTGGGCCCGGCTGCCCTGGCGGGGATACGCGTGGCGGCGAGTCTCGCGCCCACCTGGGCCCGAACGTTGCCGGCCGTGTCGAACTCGCGCCCCCAGCGTCCCCACGCCCGGCTCCTGGACTGCACGGCTTCTCCCCGCGCAACGTGTGCTGGCCGAGTCGCTGACTGCTTGACTGCTTGGCCCTGGGACAGACTCCCTGACAGCCCGTGACTGGACTGGCGGGCTGGCGCAGCAGCCCCTTATGTAGGGGAGGAGGCCCTGGATAGCCTCACCTCTTGTCGTTGGCGGCGCTCCGCCCCAGCGGCGTGTCCTTGCGCGCGCACCTGGTACAAAAGGCTGACCACAGCAGCCGACGCTAGACACTGTTTTGAAAATTGTTTCATCTTCAATTAGATCGCTGGTGATTCAGATACCTTGTCTGGTGTCAATAACTTATTGTTACCAGATTATTACACTGTATATTATATTATAGGTTATTGATACCAGACATCTTTTATTTATCATAATAGTTTCATCTGTTGCACATTTCTTTCGCACCCAGCTTTCTTCAAATATGTTCTTTCAGTACCTGGCATTGGACTTACCTTAATTAGTTCAATGTTATACTCACGTTTAACACCCAAAGGACTTATATGTTACCTCCATTCGGGATATGAAGGGGTCTTATTGCAATTTCAAAATTATAATCGCAGTAACGAATTCTTTCAGGTATTGATGATGCTAAAAATTAAACTGTAGTTCTACAATTTTACCCTTTTTGCTAATATGAACAAAAATGCACATAGCACATTTGCATTAACGCAAATGAAAAATTCAGATCATTCCCAATTAGTTCAGAAAATTTTGTCGCAACATCTTTTGCAACTACATTTAATTTCCTTGATTTCCTTGATCTCCTTCATTTCACTTCCCCGGATTTCCTTAAGAGTTCCAAATTTTTCTCCCCTAATTTTTGAAGAGATTAAAACTTCGCTAGTTCAGTTTAATTTGTGTTCACTTCTACTTTAATCGCTCTTAATCGTTTTCTATGCAAATCTAGCGTTGCATGTGAATCTAACATTAAAAGGCTACTTTTTTGTACGTTATGTGAATAAAGTGTTAGTTAAGTTTAATAAGAATAAATTATGGGTCACATTAATTTGAAAATTGGTATTTGCACACTTTTGTAAGAACGTAAAAATGAGAAGTCGAGTATTAGAACGTTTATTCATTCTCTAGCATTACTCAGTTTTGTTTTTCCGTATTTCCTTGAAATTCAAATTTAATAAGCGCCGAGGCAACACTGATCGTAGGTTTTCGCAAATTTATTTTTAAAAATACGATACTTCAAATCTAAATTGAAATCTATAGCTCTTATTTTAGAGAAAAGGAATCGCATGAAGGTCCTGCATCGGGCATGCAAGGGGTTTTTGCATTTACGTTAGAAATAATATCGAGTCCTTCACCTTGACGAAATTAAATGTGCATTCCGTTGAAAATGTTTTTTGAAATCTCTGTAGTACATCTTCCTACGCTTAAAAATATATTACTTTGCATATACAGGCCTCCAACAAAGAGAGCAGTAGAGTATATTATGTTCTTTAAATCAACTGGAGATAACCCAAAGTCAGCAGTCAATCTTTTGAATCCATTGTATGCGAAATTTTAACATTGATTTTCTGCTTGAATCTTGCGAGAAATAGCAGGTACCTAACGTAATTCATTTCTTTAGTTTAGATAATACAATAAATGTACCTACTCGGATCACACTAAATTCAAAGAAGGCTATCGATCAAATAATAAACAAAACTACTACTTAAAATGAAGTTGAAACAGATTTAGAACATAGTGATCACGACCGTTATAAGCAACGCGAACACTGACACGTTAAATAATACACGTATAAGTTGATTGTTGACTATAAGTAAACTAAAATTATTCATCAATTACTTGCTCCAAGAGTCATAGGGCGCGGTTTACAATACTGTTGATACAAACGATAAATGCAATTCTTTTTATTCATCTCTTTCATTTCATTTTAACCCTTGGGTTCCTCTTCACAAAAAATTAAATATTTCACGGAAAAGCAATTCTTAGATAACTAGAAATTAGGACATCATGTAAAACCAAACTTTTTGTTTTCATTTCTAAACATAACGTATCTCAATATTTCCTCCTCTACTTTAAAAAATACAAATCATTGTTAAGAAAAGTCAAAGGCAGGCTAAAATAATGAAACGATCAGTATATTTTGAACTCAAATAATGAAACAAAAGCAATGTGAAATATAGTAAAAAATTCGACTAAATCAACTAGAAATCTTGTAGAGAATGTTATTTTAAAATATAACGATATAAATTTGAACGATGCGGTAACAGTGGCTAGTCAAACCAATACCTTTCGAATATTGCTGCCTATCTCAGCGAGGCTCTTCAGTCACAAAATTTATCACAATATCCGAAGTTTCCCCAAAAATTTTATACCCGATGTTAGTTTCCAAAACTTCTTCCTATGAAATTCTCAAAATAATCGGTAGGCTTATAGTATGAATATTCGGCCAGCTTAAATGAATTTCCGGATTGTTTGTTAAAGACTTGTGCGCTCACCATTATACACCCGTTAACTCTATTTAATATATCCTTGTGCACAGGCATTTTTCCAGATACTTTTAAAAAGCTAAGATTAAGCCGCTTTTCAAAAAAGGCAACAAAATAATATTCAATATTATCGGCCAATCTCTTTTATCAGTTTTTTCAAAAAATATTAGAGACCTTTCTACGTACGAATGAAAACCTTTGTTAGTAAACACGACGCGTTTTCAGATGGCCAACATGCGTTTCGAAAATAAATCTACGAAAACAGTCTTATTTTGTTTTCTTATAGATATTGTTTCATCCGTGGATAAAAACGAAGCACTTATTGGAAATTTTTTTTAGGCATTTCTAAAGTTTTGACGTCATTGATCATAACATTTTACTTTCAAAATTACCTTCATATGGAATTAGTGGTATGGTTCTAAATTGTTTATGTTCCTATCTTAAAGATTTTAGAGTAGAAATAACTTATTGGAATAATGGATCACTATGAACACACCTTTCCGATTATCTACTTGTAGAGTTAGGAGAAATTTAGGAGCAAATCGGCTGAACTGTTTTAAGCGGTAACACTGACCAGGGTTAGGCTGGCAGATTGACAGAAGTTTAGTCGTCTGCATCAAGGGTCAGCATCAAGGGTCCACAAAACATGGATTATGGATTGCGACCGAAGGTAAATATCGCAGTGTCGACGGCAAATAGCGCAATCGAAATTTTATTACATTTTATTGTCAGCAACAAAAGTTGAATTGAGTGGGTGATAACAGCGAGCCTTGAAATCCTGCGTGTATTGTTTTAGGGTTAGATAAATGGTTGTTGACAATGACTGAGAAAGATCTATTAATTAAGAAATTTATTAATATTTATTTTAAATACTATGGAGCGCCTGTTTGAATGAGAGTATACACGAGATGTTGGTGCCAAGTTCGGCCAAATTCTTGTGTGCTATCTAGAAATATAGCTATGGTGTGATTTTTTTGAAAAGCAAATTCATTTCTGACGACCCCCCTACTGCAACCATAACTTCCATAGAATCGCATGTTAGGGTGGTTCACAGATATCGTGCTCTTGCGAGCTAATAATATCACATGGCAGTGGGATCTTTTGGGGTGTTGGAGAGCCAATCCAAGAACAAGAACACAAATCAGTTAAACTGGGTTTAATGATTTCAAAAAAAAAACCACTTCGTCTCTTACAAATCACATCAAATTAAAACAAAATTTGAGACCCTTCCAATAACTTAGAACTCTACTTACAAAATGAGCACCCTAATAACTACTGGGAAATCCCTTTGTACCTCTGCTTGACTAAATCTTATTATTCCTATTTACACTGAACATGAACAAAATTCACAATTTATCATTTTCCCCTCAATGTTACACAAAACAAGGTGTGCAAATGACCACTTTTACACAATTTTTGCTGTGGCAATGAATAACAAGAATGAATACGACCTATTTACAATTTCTTTGTAGGCAATAGTGCTTTAAAATGGCTAGAACTTTTAATTTATTTCTTTTGCCTCCCGTGTCCTTAATTCCCTCGCACTTTCGTTCTAACTAGTTCTCCTCGGCTGACGAATTTTATCTACATATTGCGGTGCTCACCCTTCGTTACCTCCTCTAGATTTCGACGTTTGTCCTTTGAATTTACTGGCCTCTGTGTCGACGCCGTTTGCTGCCAGGCTTCTGCGATGCCAATGGCGGGACTGCCTGATTCCTACTCGCGTCCTCTTCCGGCCTTTATCTCCCGGTTCCGTCCTCTTCTGCCTCCTAGGCCCGGTTCCGTCCTCATCTTCTTCGTCGCCTACGCCCGCGTGAATGTTTCTTTCGCACCTCACAGGATAACTCGTGCAAGTTCCGATCGTGCAGGCCTCGCTCGCGGCTGATTGCACTTTACTAGATCTCAACTCGTACTACTTTCCTAATAACGGGTAAATTCACTTTCCGCGTCCTGGACCGAAGAATTACTTACTTCCGGAAAACAACGAAATTTCGCGGACGGCTGACTAGAATTCTATTCGACGTCCAACACTCCTATCTAATAAACATAGTCGTTGCTGCCATTGACAATATCTAAGGCGAAGTGATGCTGGCTAGGCGAACAGGAACGAAAGAGAGCTACCGCACGCGGGTTCGCGTATTTATCTACGCGCCCTCCGATGCATGGGTAGCGCGGCGTCTCCCCCTCTCCGGATGATTCCACGTCATTTTCCTAGCGCTGTCCAGCGGGTACCGCGGCCAACAGTTTCCTTGGCGGCGGGGGCGCTCTTTTTGAACTGCGCCGCGCTCGCTCACTCGTTCTGTCACAGGTGTTCTCACGAAGTGTGGACATATGGGCCGAACCTACTCACATGCGTTCTTCACAATATCTATCACTCTACCTATCTATCTATCTATCTATCTATCTCTATGCATATATATATATATATATATATATATATATATATATATATATATTCTAGCATACCCACCTACACCTCC
>BOPP01000298.1:636432-666387 GCA_017312745.1 Gryllus bimaculatus | reverse complement strand
ATGGAAGCGCCGGGAAATGTTTTCATCAAAAAGAAATCTAAGCAAAACGGGCTATCACAATTCGGGAGGACCTCGACGAGGATGCGGCTGGGAAGTGTTAAAAAAGGCTGTTGGAACGTTTTCGCCACAGAATGTTCTTGGACAACAGATGGTGTCGGTCATCGTAAAGGTGAGAAATTCCAAATTTAGCGTCCAGAACTATAGCAGAAACTGGATGTATACATAACTGGAGTAAGACTATTGTACTTATTTGTGTTCTTAAAACAAAAATATTTTTAATTATATTTTTTAATTTTTTCATCCTTGGCTTAATTTTATAGTGCGATTGAATTACTATTACTAATTATTAATTATCATAATATTTGCTGGTAACAACTTTTACTTCTAATTTATTATTACTAATATTTATAAGTTATATTACTTTATATTACATTTTAATTATCATTGTTTGTTCACTAGTTGTCCTTATTCTTATAATTATAATTAACTATTATTCTGAGAATATTTATTAGTTATTAAGGAAATTTATAATAATTAGACTAATTCTAAGTAGTTGTGCCCCCACGTGATGTGTTGTACGCAAATTTTTTAACTCCAATTCCTTTCTGCGTATTGCTTTTGATTTTATTGCTATTGGCTTATTGATTTTTTCCAACGTGGATATCTCCATTAATGGGGCAACAAAGCTTAACACCGTCTTTTCCCAGTACACGCGCTCCAGAATTCTTACCTGTGTTTAGTGCTAATCCGGAAGTGGAGAGATACGGCTCACCCCAGCCCCCGTGGAAAGTTCCCATACTGCTCGTAGTATAGCCTGCAACCCTCCAGGATTTACAAATTTCTTTGTCTCAGTTCCCTCGTGCTTGTTCTGTTTTCCACGTTAAATGCCCAATCACTTAAGGCAGCATTACTCTGAAATTTTCAAAATATTATAACTGAAATCGAAACCAGACCTGTTATGAATAAGCGAAACATGGCTAAAATCTACATAAATCAGGACTCGTACTGATATCTAATAAAACTTCCTTCGGAATGATAGGTCGCGTAATAAAAGCAATTTTAAAGAAAAGACGGGAGGAGGGTGCATTGTTTGTTCGCAATGACATCTAAGGTTAAAGTAGTCGCTCACTCCATATCCTCTTTACCTGGCATTGGAAATATGTTTGCAGAAAGTTCAAATTGGAATGAAAACATTTACTTGTTGCTGTTGTTACTGGCCCCGAAAACGGGAGTTTTATCCGAATTAGGAGATTTTCCCTTTCGCAGTTCGCAAGTTAAAATATTCAGGATACATAATCATGGGTGATTTCAATGTGCGATCTGAAGTTACCGCTCACAAACTCGCTGAAAAAGTTTATTGATACTTTGTAATTCCGAAATATTACAAATATTAGAATTGCGCCGACTCACTTAGCATTAGGAGCTGAAACATGGATAGATCACGCGATTGTGTCAGACACTTCGAAAGTATTAATGTACGTCAGGATAACCTATTTCGGGGTATCCAAAAGGCAATGATTGCTATTTATGTGTACTCTATAAAAAATGTCCTAAATATGAAGCAAAAAATTATTCGCTACCGGACTACAAAATATTAATTCTGAGGCTATGTTCAATGACAGTGCTAAGCTCCTTGGCATGACGTTTATAGTCAAACATCTCTTAATAGTAAAGTAGAAGTCTCAAACGAAATTATATCTAACCTTTTCGATAACATTGCCACCATGGAAAAACGCGACGTTGTGACACGTGCCCGCGGCCCCATGCTTACAATACATGAAAGCAATTCATGCAGGAAACGCGACTCAGCTTACCATCCCTTCAAGTGTAGATAAAAACCTCTGAATTGAAAGAGAGCTACAAAAAAGTACGAAATTCTGTAGAACAAATTAGAAACGCCAAATTCGATATTATCATGATGTCTTTAAAGTAAATACAAACAGAAAAGACGTTTGGAACAAACTGAGATGACCTCGGAATCACGAAGCAAATTCTTCTGAAATTTCTATCGATTATCCCCTTGAATGATATTAATGACTTACTTGTAAATGTTGTTCAAAAACCCAATACTACCTTCTGTCAAGCGTTATTATACATTACAGAGACTTTCAATCAACTCACCTCCTATCAGGGATAAATTTTTATTTCCATAACGTTGATCATCAGAAGTTAGTTAATATTGTTCTTCACTAAAATGCAAATGGGCAAATGGCCTCCGATGTTCCGTATCACAGCCCAAACAATTGAAATTTGTTTACCATTTGCCTTCCGGCACTCACGCATTTAATTAATTTCTTATTAACAACGGGAACCTTTCCCTCAACGTTGAATTGCGCATGTTCGCCCCCTGCCAAATCTGAACCGACCTCGGCGTCATGCAATTTATCCGCCCAATTAGCATATTGCCGACAAGCGTCTAAAGTTCGTGGAAAAAAAATTGTTCGAAAACAGATTGTAAAACACGTATCCGACTCAGTATCTGCTCGAGACTCAATCCGGCTTTAGAGGGGTGTAGAGCACACGAACCGCTTATTGAAAGTAACTGGAAGACATACGAAAAGCGCTTAGATGATGGCTCGTAACTGTATAACTCTTTTGATTTTTAGTAGCATTGACTCAGTAGATTATGATATCCTAATAGCAAAGTGCAAAAATCTAAGTTTTTCTGATTCCACCATCTCTGGATTGCAAGTATATCTATACCAATAGGACAACAAAATTTAGTAGTTGACGATCTGCACCGAATCCAAAACCTCTCCACGAGGAAGTACCTCAGGGCTCCGTGTTAGGGGCCACTTTTCTTCTTAATTTACATTGAATGACCTATCAGGCGAAACTTACGGAAATGAAGTCAGTCATAAGTACGCAGGAATGACTGCAAATTTATATCTCCGGGAAAACCATCAGAGGTAGAAATGCTATAAATAAATTAAATAATGAACGGTCTCCATCTGTAGTTCAAATTGGTCAATGAGAAGAAACGGACTCAATTTAGATCCTACAAAATCACAAACCATCATAATTGGCTCTTCTCAAATGCATAAGAAACTTGAAGGTTCATATGTTTCCTGATGGTTGCTTATAGACAATGTTGTAGTACCTCGTCATACACAAGTCAAAAACTTGGGCTTAATACTTGATGATCATCTAGTTGGGAATATCAGATCCGAAATGTCTGTCGTAAAGTTTATGCTTCTTTTGCAATCCCTTAGATATATCCGATAAATGTCTCGCCTACTAATACGAAATAAATGTTAAAAACCCCTGTTATTTGTCCTCATTTCGACTTACGGGGATATTTGTTGCTATAACAATTTAAAAGATGTACTCGCTCAAACTCTACAGGGGCTCAAAATTCCTGTATTCGTTTCATTATAACATAAAAAAAATACAGATCACATCTCTGGGAGTTTACAAACAGCACAAAATATTAACACTAAAGGATAGGCGATTGTATCACAGGCCTTTGTCTTTTATTTAAGCATGCTAAAAATGGGTTCCCCGACATACTTAACAACTATTTTGTACATTCTTAAATCATCTTAGATTTCAGAAAATCCCAGGACTCTGCCATTCAAAAGCAAAACCAGCTACTACAATTTTAAATCGTTCGCAATTACTGTAGCCGCGAATGGAATAAATTGCCTCCCATATTAAAAAAACTCCTCTTTCATTCACATTCTTTTAAGAAAGCACCTCATGATTTTTTTACAAGTAAAATAACACCCATGTTTGTAGATACGGGTCAAATTAAAACTATTCCTTAGGAGTGTTAAGAGTAATGTGTTTCTAGAAATAACATTAATGTTTCTTTTGTAAATAATATGTTACTTATTTGCGACCTGTTTGATACTCCGGAACTGTACTTTCATCCGTAGGAGCAGGAGCGGTTTTTTAAACAAGAAAACCACCCTTTGCAGCAATGGACCCGCAGGGGGCTGTGGGGATACCATCCATGGACCCGCTTACTTCATTGATTAGCCAGTTTCCATTGTATTAGCGACACAGTCTGCCTGGGGGGTTTTTTCCCCGACTAGCGGGTTTTTCCTCCCAGGATCGAGCGACGTGTGATGGTGTCTGTCTGTATTAATAGATCACAGTCGCTCGGGGCGTTTGAAATACCAGGCTGCCACGTAGCGCGCCGCAGATAATTAAAGCACACAATCTCATTTAATTCAAATTGTGTTTTTAATCTCAGACTGATTTTAAAATTATTTCAAAAATTATTATTGCTAACATTTATCCATTAAACTCTGATTTCTCTATTTATAAGTTGCTTTAAATAACTTCCTTTCCACTACTTACTTACAACTTGTAGATTACATTTTAAATTTAAATTTAAATAACATCTACTTTTTTGTTAATTTTAATATTTAATACATTACTCTGTATTATTTGTGACATGGTGGTCAGGCGGAAGAGGCGGGCCTGATGCCCGAGCCTCGCCCATATTAATAAAGGCATATTTTATATATTTATTATTATTATTTATTATTATTATTATATTATTATATTATTATATTATTAGTATTATTATTATTATAATTGTCTGCCCCTAAGCCGACAATTGTTGTTATGAAATGGCTATGACAAGAGAATTCATTGTTCCCTGTGCGTATGCTGCTCCGGGTCCGTAGTCCAGTAGTTTGTGAGAACAAGAATGTCGAGAATGTCTGGTATACAATTTTAATGAGTTTGATTTCGAAGAACGCAGAGAGAAAACGTTATTTTGCAGTATATTGATGCATTTTCCGTTAGATGTCGAATCGGTGAAACGTTTCAGAAAGGTGAAGTACTGATAATGAAGATCGAATATTCAAGAAGTGATGGAAGAGGGTAATAACAAATGTGAGGTTAGACACTTAAACGCAAGAACAAGAAGTTCACGAATCTAGAAAAGTGGAAGCGTCAAGTCTGGACTTCGGGGATGCTGAAATTTGTGCTGAAATGAAATGGAAAAAATGATATTTGTCTTCTGAAAAGATCAACAACTCGTTTGCAAATGTGGGACCCCATCACAGTCTTCGTAATTTGTGCTTGAGAGTACAGGAACGTGCTTACTTTTATTATCACCATCACCTTCACAAAATTTACATTAATCCGAATTTTTAGTGGTGAAACGGAGAGGAAGAGGATGCCTGCTGCAGCATCTTTGAGCCAGTGCTGTCTTAAGAAAATATTTTTGCAATCGACGATATCCCAGATCCGAGCGATAAAGAACAGCAAAATTGGGGAAATATCCTTGTTTAGAGACCCAAACTAACGTGTGTTAACTCTCAAATCACCGTATACAAGTTACAATTTCATGAATGCTGCTGATATTGCCTACTCGATAACAAAAGTTTCATAATACCATTTACGCCTGTTCATTTGGGTTGCATAGGCAAGTGCTTCTTTTCTCATTTAGATATGAATGGAGGCCGGCCTTTTAACTGGTGTTTACGAAAATCTATCTTCTTTAGGATCATGGTGGTCTCCTAAAGTACTCAGTAATTGCATCAGCATCAGTGACAATCACATTATATTCCTTTTATTGAGAACAATCGGAGATTTTGTTCCCGGTCAGCCGCAAAACACAGTAAATGAAGATCCCTTTTGGAAGGAGGTTGCAACTGTTTAAATCTAGACGCCAACAATTGATGCCAAATCTTCGATTTAAGTTTAAATCACGAACGGTATCTTTGTGTTTTGACTGATTGATTCTATAAACATCGGTGATTTGGCCTAAATCTTCTTCATGACGTGCGCGAGTGTTATCACTTACAGTTGTAATAGAGTTCTCCATCACCAGAGGTTTTCCGGAATCGCGAAAACTCCAATTGCCCGGTGTCGTGTCGTGAATGAAGGTCGTCTCTGCGAGGAACAGGCCTGATAGCTGATGGACGTGGTGTGCGATATTGAAACGGTTTATTGTGGTTTCTGTGTGTGTTGCTTCCTTTCGTTTTTTTCTTTTTGGAATTTTTTGTTTAATTCAGCCCAAACCCTTTGATGTAATGTGGCAAAGAAATAACAGCGTTGTGTGCTGTTGTTCCGTTGGAGCGCATGTAATTCCAAATGGTTCCTAATTTCCGCGTAAAGTCAACACTATGTGATGTTACATAGACGACAGCATATTGAGGGAGCCCATGACTGCGGCCAGACTCACCGATTTGACACGCAAGATTACAATTTATATGGCGTTTATTCTTAAGGAGTAATATCCCACCTTTTGGCTCTTCAAGAAGTCATCACACAACAAACTAAAATTGGTTTGGAGGTTTTACTCACGATACACAACGGGCCGATCGGCGAGTCGTGCGACGTGCGGTCGTTGCAAATTCACTTCGCAAGCTCGGAAGTTGCTCAACTATTTGACCCGTCTGTATCGATTTCAGTCTTGAGTGGAATCTACAATATCATACATTGGTTGACGTTGAAAACTTTAGGTCAAGAATAAAGTGCAAAACTTAACGAATGACAAGACAAAGACGTAAATACACTATTTGGAAAGATGAAGAGAGGAAAATGAACCCACCAAGAAAATAGTCGGAAAAATACCATATATATAAGCCAATGTTTTACCGCTTTCTAATCCTATCGGACGTCTAGCCTGTCTAGGCTTATTTAAAATAGTTATTACTTAGTGTATATGTATTATAATTGATTATTTTTGTTTATTAGTATTGTGATAGATGCGAGTATTAAAATGCATGGTTTGGTTAAATATACAATTATATTTAAGTGTTAGTTGATAGTGTCGTGACGTATTGTGAAGTTAGTGCAATTGAGAAGTCAATGTGAAAGTGTAGGTGTAGCGAAGTGAAATGCAAGGTGTAGTAAGTGAAGTGCAGTAGGAGTGGAGTGAAGTCATTATTTATTACTATAAAAATTCCGTGCAGGACGTCATTAAAGTTTATAGTAATGCTGTTATGTTATTATGCCGAAATAATGTCTTTAAAATTACAGTGTATTGTTATTCTTGTTGTAATATGATATATTTATTTTCTGCCACAGGTTCTATAGCCTGGACCTGCAAATAGGTAAATCTATCTACCTGTACTTCCCATGTTGCCACGTTGCGTCTTCGAATTGGGTCCGTTTAAAAGGCTGCTTAGAGTTTAACTATGTTTAGATTTCTACGGGAATTTTGTGCCAGAGGCCCAAGCTGTGGCAAAACCTGGCAGGCCAGGGGATGTGTAGAGTTTTCTCCCCAAGAGAGGTGGCTCCACCGCCTTTTCTGAGTTTCTCTCTACCCCCTGTTTTGTGTTGCAGGGTTTTTTCTTCGCTTAAGCCTGGGGGGCTCATACCCCTCCTGGCCCCCCCAAAAAGGGGCCCCCAAAAAAAAAGCGCGGCGGCGGCAAAAAAGGGGGGGCCCCCCCCAACCGGGTTTTGAATTTTTTTTTTTTTTCAAAAAAGGGAAGGGAAAGAGAAAAAAAAAAGAAAAAAAAAAGAAGATTCAGAAATACCTAATAGAAAGAGAGGAGGGAGAAATGGTATAATAGAATTCAGGAAAGAAGAGAGGAGAAAATAATAACTTCCCTAGCCGTCGCAAACTTAATAGCCATCAGGTCGAAAAACACCAAGATCGGCGAAGTGAGGAAAGAATTAAAGTAGTACGGCCACAAAGGAAGAATAGCCTGCCACACTTGTAAAGGGGACCACATGTATGGAACATTCATGGCTAGTTGGCCGTTGGGGGGAGAGGAGAACATGGGAAAACGGGACCGAACGGACTTTGGATAGAGTGATAAGAAGTACTGGTGGTCGTGTGTGAGCGAGTGCGCCTGCGTCTGCGCTCCTCAGCTGAGACCTGTGGCCGAGCGAATCGTCTAGACACACAAACCTCCCTCATCCGCACGGCTGTGCTACTTTAAGCGGTTCGCCGTAGGAGGTAACACTATTTATTAATTAAAATATTATAAATCAAAATCCAAAAATACACGCCGGGTCCCGTCTGCCGAGCATAATCGAGGCGAGTGTGGTGTGACTATCCAGTTGACTGAGTGCAGAAGTTTCTTTAGCCCTTAAACTAATCCAACGTGCGCGTAGTTGATGTAGATACTGTAGGGGAGGCTTACGTAGACTCGCAGCAACTCTCAAAACTCCGAACTGTTGGATGAGCGCGTGCGCTCCCGTAAATAATATCACTGGTCGAAGGGAGGCGCGCTGTTTCCCGTAACTAGGGCTGGAGGATAATAATGAAGTATAATAAAATGAATAATAAAGGATAATAATAATAATAATAAAATAATTAATAATATTTATTTGGATGACAATTGGCTGGAATGCCAGGTGGTAGCCACAACCCGACCAGTTTTACATATATGAAGCATTTATAATACAATAAACATTAATCATTATAAAAACAATTAGCGAGATACACTTCTTTCAAGCATATTACACTCAAATAAAACATACACAGACCTGTATACAGTCTATGGCACATATATACACCCATACACACACACGACATATATAACATACGAGGTAGCTCGGCGGAGTTCAGCGAACCGCCAGGCGGAAAGCGTCGGCGCTGACTGCCCTACGGAGGACGGGCGCCTCTATGCTGCTGCGCCCATCGTTGCCCCGGTGTGCGTGCCCGTGAAGGCAGCGCAGAAGTGGCGGCGTGCGTGGCTCCGCTAGCGCCGCATCCCTCGTCGTATACACGGTAGTGAACGAGGCGAACGCGAGAAGTAGCGTAACCTCCCCACCTCTATGTGAGTGTATTGGCGACCGCTTTTGCTGAATTAGTTTTGCGTGCTGCGCGCGTGTATGGGCTCACTGGTGCCTTCTCATCTTGGCATTTTGGATCTGAGCGTGTGCGATTCGAAGGTGTGCGAGGCTGGGAATGCGATATTGCTGCTGCTGTGCTGCGGGTACTGCTATTCGCTGTTCGCGGTTGTCCCGATTTAGTGGTCTCATCATCTGTGGCGGAATCTGCGGGCTGAGGCTGCTGGTCCTCCAGTAGCTCTGCCCCATGAAGACGTAGCTGTCTGCTGCTTTGGAGGCAGTTCATGGCTACGGCCACCTGCTCTGCCGCTGGCCGTGATTCTGTCGCGCGCCGTGTACTGTCGGCTGCTCGGACCGACTGTGATGCCGCAGCGAAGATTGGGACGCTGTTAGCGACTTGATTCTAAAAAATACTCTATAAGATTGTCTTGGCTCTCTTATCTCTCTCTTTTATTATTATTATTATTATTATTATTATTATTATTATTATTATTATTATTATTATTATTATATTGTCTGCCCCTAAGCCGACAATGTTGTTATGAAATGGCTATGACAAGAGAATTCATTGTTCCCTGTGCGTATGCTGCTCCGGGTCCGTAGTCCAGTATGTTTAGAACAAGAATTCGAAATGTCTGGTAGGTACAATTTTAATGAGTTTGATTTCGAAGAACGAGAGAGAAAACGTATTTTGCAGTATATTGATGACATTCCGTTAGATGTCGAATCTGAAACTTCAGAAAGGAGTACTGATAATGAGATCGAATATCAAGAAGTGATGGAAGAGGGTAATGGAACAAATGAGTTAGCACTTTAAACGCAAGAACAAGAAGTTCACGAACTAGAAAGTGGGAACGTCAAGTTGGACTGTCGGGATGCTGAAATTTGTGCTGAAATGAAATGGAAAAAATGATATCTTGTCTTCTGAAAATCAACAACTCGTTGCAAATGTTGGACCCCACACAGTCTTCGTAATTTGTGCTTGAAGTACAGGAAACGTGACTTACTTTTATTCATCACCATCACCTTCACAAAATTTACATTAATCCGAATTTTTTAGTGTGAAACGGAGGAAGAGATGCCTGTGCAGCATCTTGAGGCCTGTGCTTCTTAAGAAAATAATTTTTGCAATCTACGATATCCCAATCACATAAAGAACAGCAAAATTGGGAATATCCTTGTTTAGAGACCAAACTAACGTGTGTTAACTCTCAAATCACCGTATACAAGTACATTTCATGAATGCTGCTGATATTGTATCTCGATAACAAAAGTTTCATAATACCATACGCCTGTTTCATTTGGGTTGCATAGGCAAGTAGCTTCTTTCTCATTTTAGATATGAATGAGCCGGCTTTTAAACTGTGTTTAGAAGAATCTATCATTCTTAGGATCATGGTGGTCTCCTAAAGTACTCAGTAATGCATCAGCATCAGTACAATACATTATATTGCCTTTTATTGAGAACAGGCATCGGAGATTTTGTTCCCGTCAGCAAAACACAGTAAATGAAGGATCCCTTTTGAAGGAGGTTGCAACTGTTTAATCTAGACGCCAACAATTATGCCAAAATCTTCGATAAGTTTAAATCACGAACTATATCTTTGTGTTTTGACTGATTGATTCTATAACATTCGGTTGGTATTCGGTCTAAATCTGGTCTTCGATGACGTCCTATTTATCACTTACATTTAAATCTCCATCACCAGAGTTTTCGGAATGCGAACTCCAATTGCCCGGTGGCGCTGGGATTGGAAGGTGGTCTCTGCGAGGAACAGGCCTGATAGCTGATGGACGGTTGCGATATTGAACGGTCTTCTTCGTCTTGATTGTAATTCCAGCAACTTTGATAATGCAGAAATAACAGGCTGTTGGTTGGTCTTTTGGTTCCTTTCATGCCATGGTAATTCCAAATGTTCCTAATTTCCGTAAAGTCAACCACTATGTAATGTTACATAAGACGCACAGCAAATATGAGGGGCCCATGACTGGGTCAGATCACCGATTTGACACGCAATATACAATTTATATGCGTTTATTCTTAAGGGAGTAATATCCCAGCTTTGGCTCTTCAAAGTCACCACACACAACTAAAATTGTTTGGAGGTTTTACTCACGTACACAACGGGCCGAGTCGGCGAGTCGTGTACGTGGGTCATTGCAATTCACTTCGCAATGCTCGAAGTTGCTCAACTGATTTGACCGGTCTGGTATCGATTTCATGTCTTGAGTGGAATCTACAATATCATACATTGTTGACGTCTCGAAAACTTTAAGGTCAAGAATAAAAAGTGCAAAACTAACGAATGACAAACAAAACGTAAATACACTATTGGAAAATAAAAAAAATGAACACCACCAAGAAAATATCGGAAAAATACCATATATATTAAGCCAGATGTTTTACCGCGTTCTAATCCTATCGCGTTCTAGCCTGTCGAAATCTGTCATTCATCCTAAATGGTCTCTCCATCGCATCAAAGCCGAGGAAAAGAGCCCATAAGGTACGGCTAAGGAAAAAATCCTTAAAGTGGAACATCTTGCCGCTAGAAGACTATGATAATCTACCAGACTTTTTCTAAATTTATTTATTTCGTGAATGCATGAATGTTAGTCTTCTCCTCCCAGTCTTTGGTCTTCTCAATATCTGACATTAAACAGCGCCACAGAAGATCGCTCACACCATCGCCTCTGCACTGACTTCTCAAAGGCCCTAAAGTATTTATTTAATTATTCGATGGTTAACTCCTTTGTTTATTGATTTACTTACCAACTTACTAAATTAAATAACGTAATCATTGCTTATTTGTAACTTCTTTTTCATCTCCAGTCAAGGCTCTTCTCATATTACTAATCAGTGCTCTTTTCCCACTCCTTGATTACCGTTTTCCTAATACGAAGTTAGTTAGAACCTTTCCTAGAAATGTTCTTAATTCTTTCATGAAGTGGGATCTTTTGTCACATAATATGTTTTGGGTGAGCGATTTGTTTCTATGTTCGAGTCTGATCTTGTCCTTTGTGCTGTGAAAGCGTCTTTTGGAGAGTTCCGGATCCATCTACAGGTAGTTTAGGTGCAGGTAGCGGCTGCATATTTCCCGATTAACGGAGTTCACGGCAGGCTGTAAAGCAGGTCAACTCCGGCAGATAAGTATGATTTCTTTTACTACATTTATTAACTTTAAAATTTCAGTAATTTCTTTTTATTGTATCATATTTTTCATTCTATCTCTTTTCATGCCTATTCAACGGCTGTCATTTTTCCCTTGCGCCGGTGTACTCTGCCGCCGGAGTCTTTCTAGCGCCGTCAACAACATCTGGATCGACTCCAAGCACTACGTCATCCATGTAACCTACAAGGTGATCCCATGCCTCACCACAACTACATAACATGTAATGCATGTGTATTTTATGTACTATTCACAACAGTTCATTAAACATCTTGAAAGTGATATCTTCTCATCAACAACAGGTGGCAATTGCTCACGGTGTAAACACTATCATTATTTGTATTATAAGAGAACAATTCATGAATCTCTTTTATTGCCATCTCTCAATTCATGTTAACTTATTCGTGGTATATTTACTATGCTCCTTTTCTTCTGACAGTGTTCATCAATCGTGTTTGTCTGTAATTCTTTATTAATGCTTAATAATATGGATTCAATTTATCATGCACCCAATTTTCCCGTTAATTGCAACACTTCTTGTAAATACCCAATTTCAGGAAGAATATTTGCTGTCACCTGAAAGGGCTCCTGGTCCTTTGAGTGCAAGAGAGAAAGAGAGTTATCAAATGTAGGTGATATGGGCTTTGCATCAATTGGTGCTTAACCTACGGTCCATTCAGTACAGCTACAGCTCACACGCATTGCCCTATCAACACTCAAATGCTTCTCCAGATGCCTACCTGAGCGGCAGCAAATAGTTGTGTACGGTGACAGAGTGTCATGTCTCTGGTCGGCGTCGCAGAGGGCTCAGTGTTAGGATTCCTAATTTATGTTAAAGACATAGGCCAGTCAATAAAAGTTGTTAGAATCACATCTATACTGATGAATTCTAATAGTATATTAGCGAACCCTCTTCTCGCGCTTTTGAACTTACTGAAAAATCAGCGAAGATCTGCACAGTTTGTCCTTTTGGTCATCATCAATTGAATCGCTTATTTGAGAAACCCGTCAAACGCCAAATTCCTCATCTCGAGAAAACTAAGAAAAAGTCTCCCAATTTATCTGATTTCAAAATATTTTTATTTATTAAAGCAGTTGATAAATGCATATTTTTATATAAATACTCACTAAATGGTGTGTCTATCGTCTTGGACGAATAATCTATCACAAATGCGTGTTTTAGATTTTGGCGTTTGACGAATTTCTGAAATAAACTATTCAATTGGGCTACTGCTGAACCCTAATAAACATCAGCGTCATTTAATCGGCTTCAAAAGCTCCCTAAAAAGTTATTTTCCGCACTCCATGACATTTGCATAAATGGAACGTCTCTACCGTGGTGTAACGACGTGAGAAATGTAGGTGTGCATATGGATAATACTTTAAACTAGAATGTTCAAATTGATAAAAATCTGTCCGAAAGTGGTGGCATCCCTGCATATTTCACAACGCATGCGAACTTTTTTACCTACAAAAAGTCGTCAGACCCTTGTAAAAACCTTCCTTACTATGTTCCACATTGATTACTGCAATTTTCTATTGAATATGAAATTTAAAACTGCAACATAACATACAAGTTGTTCAAAATGCATGTATTCGTTTTGTCTTCGTCCTTGACAAATACGACCATATTTCAAATTTTTGCACGCATTCTAAAATTCTTACCATTGATAAAAGGCGTCTACTTCTTATGTTTCGAAAAAGCTAAATAAAGAATCTACAAATTTCACGGTCACCAGCCGTTGTTTTAACTGCGATAGTACAAAAACTAACCTTAAATCCTTAATTATTGAAAGAGAGGAAAATACAAAGTTCAAAGACTAGTGTTACCAAATGGACTAAAGTGGAACCAACATAACGAACTCCTAGATATCGGGGAACTTTGCAAAGAAGTGATACGGCTAAGGTTACTTCGTTTGGGCGCTACAAAATCTGTCCCTTCTAAGTGAGCCAGCATAGAATCCACAAGGTTTTTAACAATCAAAAAAATAATCAAATAGAGCAGAGCTCTTTCACATTAGCAATACACACAAAATGCAATGAACTTAGACAAGATTCTTTGTACACAAATGTATAATTGCATACAAATATGCATCCAAAAAATGCAATAACACAGAATTCCTTCAATGTGCAGCGCGTTGAGATCAGTCAAGAATCCACTTTAGGACACTGAAAACAAGCATGAGAACGAACTGCATAAAGATACTTTACAACATAACAGAACGTCAAATTAGTGACGAATCTCTCTTTATATAATAAACAGTTATATGTTATACTGCACATACCGTAGCTTGAGGATCAAATGCTTTTATTTACCAAAAACCAATTTTACAAATACAAAACACTCTTTTCTTTGAATCAAATGTTAGCCAACCATTATGCTTTGTAAATAGTTAGCAAATTTACAACAAAACTAATTGAACCTTGCTCATGAGATACATTGCTCAATATACTCAAATTGCTGGACTAATACGAGTATACTTTACTTATGTAGCTCACTTTCATGTCAAACACGAAACGGTAACAAATATTTGCTCTCAAACAATCGGATAATCCACACCTTGCTTGCAAGGTTGCTCCAAGCTTGCCTACGGAACCTGAAGACGTGTTTTATATTTGGAAACTCTGGACTTTATACCAACTCGGGCTCCCACGTCTTATGGAGAACGTTTGTCCTGAGGCACAATCCCAGAAACAACAATGCCCTGCAAACAATTTCAACATTTAGAAATGCAGCTACCAATTTCGAGGAGCTACTTCCGTAGATGCCTAAAAAATACAAGAATACTGAAACAATAGCAAATCATACAAATAGGTGAACACTAAAAAAAATTTCAATATTACACATACAACTTAATATGAGCGAGCCCATGAGCAAGTTTCAATAACTCTTTACCAGGGGAGTACATAAAATGCAACTATTTACAACTGAAAAATATAATACAATAATATCAAGGTCAATTACCACTGACTAAACCAACAAACATGTTTGTGTTGTGTACTAAATAAGACAACTTCATTTGAATCCTTTATTTCAGAAATCCGTCAATCGTCAAAATACAAAACATGCTTTAGCAATGAATTATTGTTCCAGGAAGAGAGACACATCGTTTAGTGCATATTTATATGAAAATATACCTTTATCAATCCCTTTAATAAAAAAATTTTGAAATCTGTAAAATTGGGACACTTATTCTCAGCTTTCTCGAAATGGGGAATTTGGCGTTTGATGGGTTTCTCAAACACACGATTTAATTTAGACCAACAATATATTGTCAATAAAAACAAGTGGTTTACATCTGGCGATGTTTCTCGGTTCCTCTTTTCCAGCCTTCTCTATCCATTACATCTTCCTCTGTCAGATTTCTAGTTGCCATTGCAGTTAGTATTCCCTGTTTCCATGGGGTTGGTTGTCTGCCCCGTCGTCTTCTGGCGGAGCTGTTCATTTATATACTTGTTTGGGCCACCTCAATTCTGGCATTCTCAGTAGATGTCCGTACCAATGAAGCTGTTTTTGTTCTACAGTATTTATTATATCCTTTTGAACTTCCATTTTCTCTTTTATTTCTTCATTGCGTATGTGGTGTAAACGATATATTCTGGTAGGTATAATATTCCTGGTAGGTTGTGTCCACGTATAATTATGGATATCTTTGTCTATAGAAGCCATTCATGATTTTAAGATCCATCTGACTTCATAAATTTATTGATCTCTCTCCATTTTATTACATGCTTTTTCTTCATAGTTACCCAATATATTATTATTCCGTTTAGTTCCCGTTCGGGCATTTAAGTCCCCCAGTATTAGAATTTCCGTACTTGAAGGAATGTCTTCCAATATTGCCATTAATTCATATTCAAAAGAATCTTTTAAAGATTCTGTTGCATCTTCAGTTGGAGCATCTGCTGATACAATCACCATATTATGGCCAAATATATCTAACTCCACTGTTAGAAGTATCTTATTGATCTCATTCCAGGCTCTTATATTTTTTCTATTTTTTTGTGCATTGCTCCTGATATTCCACATTTAGCCCTATTATCTTTGTTTATACCACTATAAATATGGATATCTTTGCTGTAGTCGTCAATTCCTTTTCCTTTCTTCTTCGTTTCCGTTAATGAACAAATGTCCATACTTAACTTTTTCAACTGACTGAATACTTCTTCATACTTTTTGCTAATACCCTAATTGCTAGCTATATTAGACAAGAATGGGAACAAAAAGAATGGCCATTCCAGGGACAGCATGGTTTTAGGAATGGTTTCTCTTGCGAGAGTCAGATGGTATCATTCTTTCAGGATATAGCAGATGAAGTTGATGATAGTGGGAGGGTGGATGAATAGACTACAGAGAAGAGCGTGTAAACTTACTTTCCGCAGCAATAGGAAGAAAATAGAATGGGAGTCTCTAGAAATCAGGAGGATTAAGGCAAGACTCTGTGCCATGTGCAAAGCGTATGCCGGTTCTCCAGCTTGGAAAGATATTTTCATTCGACTCGATAAACCCACTTACTTTAGTAGAGCGGATGACAAGCACAAAATTCAGTTCAAGCCACAGAGAACAGATGTTGGAAAATTTTCATTCACAAATAGAACGGACTGGAATAAGTTACCTGCGACAGCCATGGATCCCTTTCCTCTAGGTGTACAAAGTTTTAAAAGTAGATTAACTAAGGACATTTGTATAAGTTAGGCTTATTAAAATAGTTATTACTTTAGTTATAATTTTATTATAATTATTATTTTTTATTATTAGTATTGTGATAATCACTATTAAATGCATTGGTTTGTTAAATATACAATTATATTTAAAGTAGTAGTTGAATTAGTGTCGTGACGTATTGTGAAGTGTAGTGCAATTGAGAAGTCAAGTGAAAGTGTAGTATAGCGAAGTGAAATGCAAGTGTAGTGAAGTGAAGTGCAGTGAAGTGGAGTGAAGTGCAGTGTATTTATTACTTAAAAATTCCGTGCAGGACAGTCATAAAGTTTATAGGTAATGCTGTTATTGTTATTATTGCCTTAAAAATGCTTTAAAATTACAGTGTATTAGTATTCTTAGTTGTAATATGTATATTGTATTGTTCTGCCACCAGGTTCTATACCTACCTGCAGAAATAATAAATCTATCTACCCTGTACGTTCCATGTTGCCACGTTGCCGTCTTCGATTGGGTCCGTTTAAAGGCTGCTTAGAGTTTTTAACATGTTTAGATTTCTACGGGAATTTGTTGGCTCATAGCCCAACCTCAAACCTGGCAGGCCAGGATGTGTTAGAGGTTTTCTCCCCAAGAGAGGTTGGCTCCACGCCTTTCTGAGTTCTCTCTACCCCTGGTTTTAGTTGCAGGGTTTTTTCTTTCCTTAGCCTTTGGGGGCTCTACCCCTCCTGCAAAGCAGCACGTTGAAATCAGAAAAGAAGAAGATTCAGAAATACATAGAAAGAGAGGAGGGAGAAAATGTAGAATAGAATCAGGAAAGAAGAGAGGAGAAAATAATAACTCCCTAGCCGTCGCAACTTAATAGCACCAGGGTCGAAAAACACAAGATCGGTCCAATAGGAAAGAATAAAGTAGTACGGCACAAAGGAAGAATAGCCTTGCCACACTTGTAAAGGGACCACATTTATTTGTAAAGGGACCACATTTATGGACATTTATGGCTAGTTGCCGTTTGTGGGGGAGAGGGAAGAACATGGGAAACGGGACCGACGGACTTTGGATAGAAGTGATGAAGAAGTACTGGTGGGTCGTTGTGAGACAGCCCTTCGTCTGGCTCCTCAGCTGAGACCTGTATGCCCACAGCTTCTTCAGAGCACACAAACCTCCTCATCCGCACGGTCAGTGCTACTTTAAGGCGGTGTCTCCTGTAGGAGGTAACACTATTTATTAATAAAATATTATAAATCAAAATCCAAAAATACACGCCGGGTCCCGTTCTCCACATAATCAAGTACTATCCAGTTGACGTGAGTGCAGAAGTTTCTAGTAGCCCTAAACTAATCCAAACGTGCGGCGTAGTGATGTAGTATACTGTAGGGAGGCTTACTTGTAGACTCGCAGCAACTCTCAAACTCGGAACTGTTGGATGAGGCGCGGCGCTCCGTAATATATATCACTGCGTCGAAGGGAGGCGCGCTGTTTGCCCGTAACTAGGGGCTGGAGGGGTATAATAATAATAATAATAATAATAATAATAATAATAATAATAATAATAATAATAATAATAATATTTATTTGGATACAATTGGCTGATTGCCAGGTGGTAGCCACAACCCTACAGTTTTACAATATATGAACATTTATAATACAAAAACAATTTATCATATAAAAACAATTTACAATACACTTCTTTCAAGCATATACACTCAATACATAAACATACACAGACCTGTATACATCTATGGCACATATATACACCCATACACACACACATATATACATACGGGTAGCTCGGCGGAGTTCAGCGAACCGAGCGGAAAGCTCCGCTGACTGGCCCTGCGAGGGGACGGGCGCCTCTGCTGCTGGCGCCCATCGTTGCCCCGTGCTGCCCGTGAAGGCGGCAGCGCAGGAAGTGGCGGTTCGTGGCGCCGCTAGCGCGGATCCCTCTGTGCTATACACGGTATACATCATAACAAAGGGACACCTCCCCACCTCTATGTGGGTGTATTGGCGACGCTTTTGCTGAATTAGTTTGCTGCGTCGCGCGTGTATGGCTCACTGGTGCTTCTCATCTTGCTTTTGGGGATGCTACTGTTGCAGTTGGAAATTGTGCAGCTGGGACTGCAGATATTGCTGCTTCTGTGGCTGCGGGTACTGCTATTCTGCTGCTTGCGGCGGTTGTCCCATTGTGATGTCGTCATCATCTGTGGCGGAATCTGCGGCTGAGGCTGCTGGTCCTCCAGTGCTTGCCCCATGAAGACGTAGCTGTCTGCTCTTTGGAGCAGTTCAGTGGCTACGGCACCTGCTCTGCCGCTGGCCGTGATTCTGGTGCCGGCGCCTGTACTGTCGGCTGCTCGACCGACTGTGATGCCGGCAGCGAAGATTGGGACGCTGTTGATGCAGACTGATTCTAAAAAATTACTTTCTATAAGAGTTGTCTTGGCTCTCTTTCCTGTTGTGGAATGCTGGGAGACTCCATGTTGTCGATGTCCGGAACTATGTATGTTCTATCCCTGATATGTTCCGTATACCTCTTGACAATCTTTGTTGTGATGTATACCGTGTATAGTCTGGAACACTTAACTTTTATTACTTTGCCAGGTACCCAATTAGAGTTGTCCTTAAATGTACTAATAAACGCCTTGCTGCTAATGGACTATTTGTTTTGGTGACGTGTTCAGATTTGCTCTTTATGCGTCTGCAACAATGAAATTATTGTTCTTGGTTGCCTCCCATGAAGTGTCTGTGCCGGGCTCTAATCATCCTGTCCCGGCATTGCTCTATATGATTTAAGTAGTAGTAATGCTGCTTCATCCTTGTGCATTCCCCCATACCTGGCATTGGTCATGGCATTTTTGAATGTTTGCACAAACCGTTCCGTTTCTCCATTGGAGAGGGATAGTATGGGAGGCTGACACATGCTATATACCATTACTTTTGCAAAAAAATTGTAAAAACTTCTTATGTGAACTGCGGGCCGTCATCCGAGACCAATGCCTTTGGAAAACCTTCTATGCTACAGATTCATTGCTTCGTTCTCACTGTTCCCTGTTCTGTTGGACTATTTATCTCTGCGACATATGGGAAGTTGGTTAGTGAATGTGCTACCACCAACCATGTGGTTCCTTGAAAGGGACTGGCAAAGTCAATGTGCACTCTATCGTTCCATGAGTCCTCTGATTCTGGCCATGACACGCATTGCTGAGGTGCATTCTTTTGACATGCTTGATACGTTTCGCAACTCCTTATCAGTCTTTTAAATATCTTTGTCCACTTCCGGCCAATAACAGTTCTGCCTTGCTAGCTGCTTAGTCGAAAATACTCCCCAGTGCCCTTTATGTAGCATATTTAAAACAGATGTCCTGAGGCTGGCTGGTACTACAACTCTAGCGCTGCCTCCCGATCCTAGTAACACTACTCCTGCTTGCTCTGTTAGTCTCTCTCTGAGTTTCAAAAATGGAACGTTCTTATCTCAGGAAGGCCAACCCTTCCTGATATGAACTCTGGTTTTGCGGCGTACAAGGTCTCTGTCAGTGGCCTGAGGAACCCTCCTGGCGTTGAGCGGAAATTGACGAATCACCTGTTCAATTTCCTGGTCCACCTGCAGGCGGTTCACCTCCAGTGTTTCGAATTCTGAATCTTCTCCTTCTGGAAGGCGCGATAAAGCGTCTGCGTTTTTATGCTGGGTGGTGCTCCTGAAAACTATTTAGCTCGGCAAATTCATTGCCCATCTCTCCCGTTACTATCTTACCTACCAATCTACCGATAGCCTTCTATCCTGTTACTATCTTTCTGGGTCAGTACTGCGCCAACTCCGTCATCTGACGCGTCTGTTGCTAGAGTGACTATTTTGTCCGGGTGCAAATGCGTTAGTTTTGTTGCTTAATAGATCGAAATGCATTCTGACATGATTGCGACCATTCAAACGTTACCTCCTTTTTACTTAGGGCATTAAGTGGTGCTGCCACTTTGGCAAATTACCTGATAAATTTGCTATAACAGTTTGCTTTGCCTAAAGTGACTAATTGTTTAATGTCTAATGGGCGAGGGAGATCGATGACGGCTTGCACGTTATCTACTGCGGGTCTAACTCCCACTTTACCTATCATAGCTCCTCCTTACCTACATATCATGCCCTAGATATTTGGTCTGCTTTTTGAAGAATTTTCATTATTCTAACTTGGCCTGAAGTCATTCTTCCTGTCATGTTTTCAACAATGCTTCCGAATTCCTGAGGTGCTCCTCGCTACTTTTACATGTTTCCTCGTGTCAGCTTGTACACTCCGAGATCTGCGCGATGGCCTGGTCGACGTATCTCTGGATGATGGCGGCCGCTGATGCCTCTTCAAATGCAGTGGCGGCTCTGGGATTAGGCAACAGGGAGGGCACGCAAAGTCACAGGATCAATGTTAGGCATTTAAAAAATTGTTATATTTGGATTGTTTAAGTCACATAAACAATATTTACAATCGAATTATCTCCCCTGAAGACAGGTTAAACACATGATCTATAAATTAAATTGAGTCTTCTGTTGTTACATTCTGTAAATCTATTTCTAATTCTTCAAAATTAAATGAGTATCGTAACAAAACTCTTTATAATGAAAACATACAAAGTCCATACAATCTCTCTTCCGACATGGTATTTCTTAAAAATGTCTATAACCTTTTCAAAGTGAAAAAGCTCTCTCAGATTCTTTTATATAGCACATCCAGCTCAGATTTCAGTTTGCTAGCTCTCGAACAGAGAGTACTGTGAAACGCGATCAACCTTTTGTAGGGGGAAATTTTCTTGATATTGTTGGAAAAATTTTACAATCAAAGAGAGAACACATGGCTAAAGCCGCCGGTCAACGAAGTTGCTACCTCCTCTGTCAGGCTGTTGGGCGGCGGCCGTCGTAAGACACCATTTGCCGAACCCATGTTGCCATTTCAACACTCATTGGCAGCGATTTCTATGTCTGTAAGTTCCGTAACAACACTGCGTTTAGGACACAGAGGCGAGTGTCCGAAGCCAATGAAAATCGTTCAACGGAACAAGCGGGAGTTTGAAAGCTATGGATGTGTTCGATTCGAAAACAACCCTACAGACACACAGAGGTTATTTTAGACAGCGCAAGGAGAGAAATACTGATCTCAGTAGGAGGGGCAGTGTTCCTAGCGCCTCCCTGCCGCAGCCTCCACTGTTCAAATGGCTGAAGTTGGTACTGCGCAGCCGAATTTGAGTGTTGATAATATGCATTTCTTTGACTCTTCATCCAATGGCTACTGAAGATATGCCTCCTTGAGATCAATCTTCCGCCAACTTTTGGATTAGGTGCTCCAGTTTGAGGGAATGGAAATGGGATACTGTAATTCTGTAATTGTGTATATATTGTGGCTTTGAAAAGTGTGCAGAAGTAGATATTACCATCAACACCAAAGGTGTGGCTCATTCGCTAAAACTGACCTTCTTGACTACTCCCTCATCAATTATTTTAAGCAGTTGCTCTTCGACTTGTTTGTGAAGAGCTACCGGGACAGGACGAGTTTGCAAAATATGGGCGCGCGACAGGTTTGAGTTGTATCTATACTTCAAAAATCGCTGTTTTACCTAACTTTTGCGCGAAAACTTCAGCATATTTCTTAGTTAATTGCTCAATTTTGCTAAAATGAACTTCTGAAATCACTTTATCTTGTATTGAGAAAACAAATTTTCGAAATGCATCGAGTCCTAGTATATTGGTCGTGTCGTAATTGTTGACCACCCATATCTTCAGTTTCCTCATCACTGCTCTGTACTTTGCCTCTACTTCTACACATCCTTTCGATGAAATCTGTTTCTTATCAAAACTTCTAAGCTCTTGTTTTGTTGCAATAAGATGTGCCTATCTTATAAGTTACCATATATATTAGAGTCACTGGCGACCGTGTGTCGACCTGCAATTCTACTGGGCACTGGCATATCTGAAGTGAAACACTGATTTTGCTACTCTTGTCGTCACTGAGGATTACTTTTAATTGGCACTCTTCCATGTCCTCGTCTTTCATCTGTTCTGTTTCTCTTCTTTTTTCTCCTACTCTGCTGCTCTGCAAACTGATGTGCTGACTTCGGATGTGCTTCACTTTATCACAATTAAAGCATTTAGCTTCCAAAAATATGCACTTGTTCCTTTCGTGGCTCACAAAACATCCCTGGCATGACTTTAGTCTATTGTTCGTACTAACTTGATCTCTATCTTTGGAGTGATTATCATTCACTGAATGACTAGTTAACTTAATCTGCATTACCGTTTGCCTTGCCCTCAGATGTTGCGATGTGCTAGCGGTAAATTCGTGGACCGTAACTAAATTGTTGATGTACTGTAATGTCCAATTGTTCCTCTGTAAAGCCTTATACCTAATTTTCTCTTTGCGTGTGTGAACTAATATATCCCTGATTAAACTCTCTGCGTATGATTTGCAAGACTTAAATTTGAATACACACTCCCTAACTAATCCTTTAAGCTGCACTACCCATTCCATATGCGTTTGATTCGGCTGCATTCTACTTTGAAAGAATTGATAGCGCGCTGCTATCGCGTGAGGTTCTTCATTATAGTATCCATCTAATATTTTCATCATTTGCTTAAACGACATGTTTTCGACTGGATCATGGGAATGAAGCTTTTTTTTTAGTAATTCTTACACTTGGCTATTTGAGAAGCTAAGAAAAATGCTCTCGTGTTGGCGGAATCTGTTACCTTGTAATCGGCGAGGTGTTGCCGTGACCTCCCTGCAAAGGAACTCCATATTCCTTTGTTTCCTCGAAACTTAGAAACAGCGGCGTTGGCCGCTGCTGCTGCTGTGCCGTGGGGGCGGGAGTGCTTGCATTGTGGCCTCATGATGCTCCTGAATTTACTGCTACTCACGTCGTTCCTTTTGCTGTTGTCGCTTTTCCTCCTGTTGTTGTTGCCGCTGTTGTCACTGTTCTTCCCTCTGCAAGGGCATCTTCCCCTACTGCTTGTGCAACATACGCGAAATCATCTCCAGTATTTGCTGCTTTCCATGTACTAACTTTTTCCCTCGTCGCGAAAAAAGTTGTGTACTAAATGTACAACTTCAATTGAGACCAACAATTTATTTCCAAAAATCCTAAATCAAAATCAAAAATACAAGCAGAGCCCCGTTTCCCAGAAGTTGGTACTATTCAATTGACGCAAGTGCAGACGTCCCTAGTAACCGTAATCCAAAATCCAAAAGTGCAGCGTAGTGACGTAGTATATTGTCGGTAGGCAGACTTGTAGACTCGTAGCAACTCCCAAACTTGAACTGCTGGGTGTAGAGCCGCTTTGTGCAGTTTTGTAAACGTACGGAAAGTGCAATGCACGTTCACACCACAGCCGTGCGACTATTCCTACCCTTACGGGCATCTATGGCCAATCCTGCAACATTAAGAAAAACAGAAGGTCAAAAAATGTCTTCAGCCAACTGGCGCGCGCATTGCGTGTGTATAATTGATAAGTTTATGTTTCGAATCTCATTTCTCTATTTCAGATTACTCTTACTCCAGGAAGTGCTACGATCGCCTATACTTCCGCTGATCGGGTTGGTATGAGGTGAACTCGGAAATGAGAGTTTTCCAAGTCAGTTGCTTTTTCAAAAAAATTAGACACAGTATTTTTGATATGATTAATCAGCAGTGGCATTGATAAATCGCGATGCAAATTTTTAATGGAAATGTATCTGGGGGCGCAGAGGGCGGCCCTGAGGCATTCGTTTTGAACTACTTGCAGTGTATTCAAATGTGTATTTGCAGCAATTGCCCAACTGGGGCGTGCGTAGGCCAGCTGCTGCCTAACAATTGCGTTATAAAGTGTGAGGCAATTTGCCGTTGACGGTTTGCTCGACTTGTGAAACAGGCTTCGCAATCTGCCTCTGATCTGCCGCACGTTCTTCCGCAACGTTTTCAATGTGCAGATTAAAAGTGGGTTGTCTAAAGTGACACCTAAATATTTTACATGTTTTGCCCAATTAATCGCGTTTCCGTGTGAAGAGTGCAGCTGCACTCATACTCACATTGACCTTGACAAGCCACAGATTCAGCCACTCCTGGATCTGTAGTAAATGCTGATGCAAGTACTTCTGGAGAAGCTCGATCTTTTTCGACGTGGCTATTGAAGTCGTATCGTTGGCGTACAAGGCGAGTTCCGTTTGAGGATGCGTGGGAATATCACGCACATAGAGGCTGAAGAGCATAGGAGCAATCACGCTCCCTTGTGGCACTCGGGCCCGTATGGTGCGGAGGGTAGTTTTAGTATTCAAAAGTGTCACTTGGAACGTTCTGTTTGCAAGGTAAGAGTGGATCTGGAGCACAATGTACGGAAAGTTCATGAATTGGAGTTTATAAAGGAGACCGACGTGCCAAACCTTGTCAAAGGCTCTGGCAACGTCGAGGAACACTCCACCTGTAAATCGGCCCTCGTTGAAGTTGCGTCTTACGGTTTTAAGTGAATTATCTGAAACATATTTAAGAATTCTGTTTTGAATAAGATTTTTACATAGTTTTCCGAGCGTGTTCAGTACGCTTATGGGCTTACGAGCAATTTCGGATTTTCCCCCTGTTTATGGAATGTTAATACATGTGCATGTTTCCACTGACTCGGGAAGTTTCTGAAACTAATATAGCATTAAACAAAGTGACTAACAACACTATGGCTTGCTGCTTTTTAACTTTCAGCTCTGAGATGGCCGCTTTCACTTCGTGCCGCCATTACTGGTTGTTGCACTTCGACAACGTGCGGTATTGGCGGGGTCTCCTCGACGGGCTGGAACTGAGATTCTAAAACATTAGCTAGGAGTTTCTCTTTCGTCTCGTTCGATTCTGCAAACTCTCCTGTGCTGATACAGCATTGTAGGCTTTCACGGCCGGAGTCAATATTCATCATGTCTTCCGGGCTGATGGGCCGTGGTCCAATTGGCTTTGGGATGCCAAACGTTTCGCCCACGACTGCGGTGGGCATCTTCAGTGGCGAGGTCTCGGGCGAAGTGTCCGGGCCGGTGGCTGACTGGCGACTGACGCCGCGTTGGTCTCTGCCGCTCCATTTACAGGCCGCGGTTGGGAGTAGTGGAGGGGGCTGTTTCGCGCGCTGGCTTCTGATTGGCTGTCACTGCGCGAACTGGTTTGTGATTGGGTATCGACCGATATGGAAGTGGGGCAGGGGTTATTATTCTTGTATATCTCCTGTGCTGGTCTGAATCGGCGGCACTATTATTGGAGTCCTTGAAAGCATGCGAGAGATTTTTCACAGTGAATTATCTTCAGGTTTGAAACCTGATAAGCGTTTATCCCATTTCTGACTGCGGTATTCAGCTTGTTCAATTTCCACTTTACGATTCAATCTATTTATGCTCTACCACAATGGGGGTTAATGGCTACTCCTTCTTAGAGGAACGTTGCTTCTCAACTGAGGCTGTAAGTCTCAGCTTCGGCGAATTTTTCAGCCCTAGCTTCTATCTGAAGCGAATCCCTGGTTCAGTATTGGACTTATATCTGGGCCATACCAAATCAACATGATGAAGGAACCTACTGGCTGCAGGAGGAAAGAGAAGCTTGTCGTAACATCGACGAGATGCCGACTTTGTAATTCCCCTTTCAGATATCAATACGCCAGTACAGAGAACACAGAAATGGAAGTCACTAGGTCCGAATACTATCCAAAATGTATGGTGGAAGTATTTCACTGCCACGCACTCATGCCTGACTCGACTTTTCAATGAAGCTCTGCGAGATCCAACCCAAGAACAAAAAATAAGGGACGCTATACTTAGATTTGAGGAATCCCTCATGCAGGATGCGCTGATGATCGACACACACGTCATAATTTAAGCAACCAAGACCCGAATATTATAATACCAACTCTAAAGGAGGAAATACAAAATTGGCAACAAATGATACTTCATAGTAAATTTCCGAACTCTCTGTTAAAACTCTGTTATGATTGACAAATCTGCAGCCTTAAAGGGGTTGAGCAATGGTTACTCGCACCCGGAAACTGAAGGTTTTATTTCAGATAGAGAGTTTCATAATAGAGTAATAATAAATAAAAAACATGAAAAACGTGTGATATCCAAAAATGTAGGACATCTAACAGGTAGGAGTCCCATGAGACCATAATGGCTGGGTGCAAGACTTTGTCAGAGTGCCTGTTTAGGCAGACATAATGAAGGGGCAAAACTCGTTCACTGAGAACTAGGAATGTTGGGGGATAATGCTCCGGCATACTACAGGTATGAACCAGACTCTGTGCTCGAGCCAAAGACGCACGTTTTATTGCGGATAAATCAGCTTATCATAATCAGGCCGATTCCCAGCATTCGCCCGGGATTCGCTACTCGGAAATTGCCGTTGATGGTCTTCATTGCCATTTTGTAGCTGCCTATAAAATTTCTTTTGGTCGAAAGCAAAGGCTGACTGTTGTTGGTGTCTCTTTGCTGTTTCATCATAACGCCGAATTCTCCCACCGAGTGCAGCAATTTTCTGTTTCAGACGTTCATTAATATCTGTCGAACTCATATCCAGATCTTTCAGGTTCATTCCCAACTTCATTCTTTTAACAATTGATCGTATCCCCTATCTCACTTTCTTAGGTACTTTTCCTTTTTCTGCAAAGAACGCTGACAAATGGTTGATTTCCTTCTTGAATTTATTAATTTTGGAAATTATTATTTTCTTCCATGTCGGTATGAATTCGTTTTTACAGCCGCAGTCTTTGGATGTTCTGTCGTTTTCCTGCCTAATTTGTCTGCCCAAAACAGAACAAACTGCTTAAGTGGCACAGTGCACTGCATCAGACAGTTCCTCCAACGAAATCATTTGAGATAATGTATTTTCAACAATGGAATTAATTTCTTTACAAGCAGCGTAAAATTTCGCATTCCTAATGACCTTAAGTATACGAGGTCGTTTCTACTATGGGACACCTTCGTACATAATACGGCATTTCTGGTAGCTTTCCTCTAATTCATTGATACGATGTTCATTTCTATTTAAACTCGCTTGTTTTTCAGCTTCTTGTTCTCTTTGATGAAGTCCTCCTCCTCCTCCTCCTCCTCCTCCTCCTCCTCCTTCTTCTTCTTCTTCTTCTTCTTGTTCCTCGACAAGGAATGGAGTATTTGGTGGTGCATTTGTGTAGCTATCTGTTGCTTAAGTCTATTCAATTTGGCATCTGAAAATACACGTAGTTTTTTAATATAATTTAACTGCAAACCCGTTGCTCTTTCAGTGTGCTTGCTGACTGGATACATTCTTCTTCATTCTGCGTACTTTCTTACTCTAAACCCTTCATACTCCATTTCCACTTTTGTGATAATATAGTTCGCATTCTCCATGGAGATATTTAAATCTTTCGTCCACCTGATGCGTTTAGCATATCTAGTTCACCTTGATACGAGGAGGACCCTGTAGGCGGGGACCTGAAGCCACTCCGGCCTTCAGAAGATGAAGCTGCTGTCTCGGCGGTAGCTTTGAGTGGAATGTCGCCGTACCTAGGCAGTTGATCTGCTCCAGGTTCACCATTATCCACTGACACAGGTAGTTCATTTGACACAGATGGTCCGATGCCAGAACCGTCTTACGAGGACCGCTCGCCAGCGACTCTATTCCTTAAAAACCTACTCATAAAAATCTTTTTTGGTTTCCTGGTAATAAATACCAGTCGAAAAAACTGGTATTTATGGTTTGATTCCGCGTGTCAGCCAGGCACGTGAAGTAAAATCCTCCCCTTCGGTCCAATTGTAACCTTACAGGTTTAGACTAGATGTTTGCTAAGAAAGCCGCTGTTGACCATTTCAGTGGCTTTTCCACCGCCTCTCTCTGTACTGGTCCACTTGGGTGACCTACACTATCCTGATAGACCTTTTCCAAAGTTACTCTCTAGTAGCCCAATCAACACCTCCAGTTCTACGGGTCACTGTGCCGAAGGGGCTGGTTACTGAAAACTTGGAGTGGGTTTCCGAATGGTAAGTGTGAAGTAAGAGTGCGAGAGTTTTTTTGTCTAGTACATCGTGCCTCTTCTTCTTCTTCTTCTTCTTCTTCTTCTTCTTCTTCTTATTATTATTATTATTATTATTATTATTATTATTATTAGCTAAAATCCCATTAATGGCACGGGTCTCCTGCCTTTTGCAGGGAATGCTGTATGAAGTGATAGGGTGATGATCAGAGGTGAATGGACTAGAATGATAGGGTGAGGGGGAAGCGAGGTGATGGGAGGTGATTGTGGTTTTGAACCATCCCAGCATTCGTCTTATGACCGAGGGAAACCAGGAAAAATTCCAGTTAGGGTGGCCAGTTGTTGGACCGAACCCGGACCTCCCGATTGCGTCGTCAGATCACTGAGCAACAATTAAAGACGGCACACAAATTTAAATTAAAAGTAAAAAAATTTCTGCTGAAAAACTGTTATTCTATATGTTATATAGAAACTATACTGAACATCAAAAAGAAAAAAAATATTTATTTTAACGAAACAATGATATATAATGCATTAATATACATTTTTATTTTATAATTTAAAAATGGAACACATTGAGCAACTTTTGTTGGTATAGATATCCAATACTTGGCAATTGTACGACTATGGAATTGGCTACTTCAGCTAGATATCGACCGTGCATTGCATTCAGCTTCCGTTGCTCCATCTCTCAATCGAAGGATGGTTGCTGGAGTTCAGTTACATCTTGGTTGAGGTAGTTATAATCTGCTTCCCTTGTACTCCATGTAAATGAAATGATACAGCTTTCGCTCGGAAGTACTCCCTCATGCTGATGATCTGTTTTGTATGGGTATTGCTGATTTGAAGGATGCTAACCCCAGCTTGTTTGGAAGTGTGATCTTTTGGATTGACCTCTTTGGATGGTGGGTCATTTGGACTCTGAAAAGTCTTTCCAAGGAATCAAGATCCTTTTCGACCATTTGATGATCCCAATGAAAATGTAATTACTGGTATTGTATACTTATTCATTTCTGCTGTAAGATTAGTGAGTTGATAAATATAGTGCAGCCTTTGAATCTCATGTCAGACATTTTAATTCTGGTAAAATCTTTCTTTTTCATGGTCCACATCCATACAGAAGAATAGGGATTGCCATTCTCGTATTAAATTTAAGTAGTTTACTTTCTTGTTTTCATTTTCAGATGTTTTATTATTGTACCACAGATATTATGGAATCATTGGGTACTTATTGAAAGGTCTTTTTTTGAATTCAAAAGTAATATCACAGCCTGAATATCGAAAATGAGCTGATGTTTGCCTTGTCTAGAAGAATTGTTAAACTCCTGTTAATTATTTGAGTTTATATCTTGTATAATGAATTTAGCAAGGCTTATATACCTCTATACTTTAATAATAATAATAATAATAATAATAATAATAATAATAATAATAATAATAATAATAATAAT
>BOPP01000298.1:611356-636174 GCA_017312745.1 Gryllus bimaculatus | reverse complement strand
TATATATATATATTACCACGTATTACTTAGCTTCTTTACCCGATTGATACGCTCAATGCTGAACTGCTCACGGCTCCAGATTCTTAAGCAATGCGATCTCGTCGCGTTTTATGTGAAAAAAATTGGATTCCGGGAAAGTTCTACAATATGCATGCAATGTGCAATAATATTTTTTTGCCGGAGGCCAGGAGCTGTTGCGAGCTACCGGTCACTTTTGGAAGCAGTTGAAGGCCGATTATAAAGAGCTTCATGGCAATTAAATTTTCTGCTGTTTGTAAGAGAATTCGCGTGATCTCGAACGCGCCAAGTTTGAAATGTGTCATCTTCCCGTCTTAAATACCTTCAAAGAGTAGCGAAACTGAATGTGCTCGAAGCGTGACACCAAATTTGAATTTAGTTGTCTATGTGCCATCATAATTCCCGCCCCCTAATAGAATCAAAACAGGCTAAAAAGCGTTGGGCCACGACGCTGTAGAACCGACTGTCATTCTCTGTAGGCAATGAAGAGTGCCACCCTGTTTCGTCTTTCGATTCCGGCTTTGGACACATTTGAAGAAACCCCAAGGCGCAGGGTGTTACCACAGTTGTCGGCACTGATTCTAATGAATAATTGTAAGAGCGACCCAAAGCTTAAAATGGGACGTCAAAGAAATGACTAGAGAGTGATTTAAATGCATTTAGTTTAGACCGAATACTTACTGCATTGGAAAGGCGAAATATGGTAGGAACCCTGATAGAGAGAGAATTGCGTTCCCATGCCTCGTAGGTAAAAATGAAGAAATTATGAACTGAGTACTGGACGTAACCTTGACAATTCAAAGGGAGAAAAAGTAAAGAAAACAAACAAACCAATTAAACAAAAACAATTGTTGCTGTGTGAACAAAACAAAACGCTGTGTGAACGAAAATCCCATTTCTGGGCGTGCCGTCCCGCCAATACGACGGAGAGAATTCACAAATAAACAGGAGATAATATAAGAAACACAACGATAAGATGTAATTACCACAGTTTGTATCTCTGAGCGACCTTGTGACTTGATAATTAAAAACTTTTTAAAAAAATACCGCGGTGAACCGCCAATGAGAAAGAAAAATGATTCAAAATCAAAAGAAAAAAATTATGGTTATTGGTAGATATCTGAATGCACCATTAAGAAACAGTTCGGATTGCTGCGTGAATCATGTCGCCAATGCGAATGAAGAGTCAAAAAAGGGAACGAACACAGTACCTATGATACTGTTAATGTAGTTGGGTACATCGAATTCTTATAAATATCAATTGCATGTACACACTAGTTTGCAAGACCACCTTCTTCAGTTGAAGCCGTGCAGGATGCTTCAAACATTCAAAACAACTGTTTTTTGCCAGAATGGAATTACAAACACCTTCACAGAAGTCGAGCAATAGGAGTGTCAAAATGAAATACATAAATAAACTTCGAAGTAAACCTTCTGTTAGTGATTGGCGTAGCAGACAGATTTAGTGAGCTCTTCGTTGCGCGTACGAACGAGAAAAACTAATTTTTTGCAATAGCTGGGTGCAAACCGCGATAATTGTTGTACCAACAGTTTGTGTTATTTCGTAATGTATTCACATCTTGAGGATGAACTTTGCTGTGAGATCAGATAGGAGAATACGATCAAACTTTCTGTTCCAGTTGTTTATGTTTCGGGATTTGGCAACCCTGGACTTGGCAATCTGACAAATAACAGCTCTATTGTAAAGTTGGATGTTTTGAGATTATACGTACTCAGAACGTTTTGACATACAAGCGCTATTTGTGTTGTTTACAGTAACTTAAAAGATTCATGTTGACCCCAAAATGGAATTAAATCGTGAACATTTTCGTGCGATTATTTTTTACAACTTTCGACGTGGATTAACTCAGCAACAGTGCATGGATGAACTTAATTCAATTTTTGGCGATGAAGATCCATCAAGGACCAGTGTTTATCGATGGTATGGTGAATTCAATCGTGGTCGTAGTTCACTTCAAGACGAATTTCGCGAAGATCGTCCAATATCAGTTGTTGTTCCGAAAACCATTGATGCTGTGCGTGAACTGATATTGCAAGATCGTCATGTGACCTATCGTGAGATTGAGACAACCTTAGGCATTAGTAGGACCAGCATACATTCATTATTGCATGAACATTTGACTGTCAAAAAATTTGTTCGCGTTGGATCCCACACAATTTATCAATCGCACAAAAGACCAATCGTGTCGATTGGTCGAAATAAATGCTCAAAAATCCGATCGCAGTGCTTCGAAACACGTCTATGACATCGTGAAAGGTGATGAATCGTGGATTTACGCGTATGAGCCCGAAAGTTAACAGCAGTCGACTGTATGGGTGTTTCAAGATGAGCAAAATCCAACAAAAGTTGTTCGCGCACGAAGCACTTCCAAAAAGATGGTTGCCTGTTTTTTCGGAAAAACTGGACATATCTCAACCGTACCACTAGAACAACGCAGAACAGTCAATTCTGAGTGGTACACAACGATTTGTCTGCCAGCTGTCTTCCAAGAAATCAGGAAAACCGACCGCCGAAAACGGATCACCCTTCACCATGACAATGCGAGCTCTCACACATCGGCTCAAACAACTGCATTTTTGAGACCCCAAACATCGATTTGATGAGTCATCCGCCGTATAGTCCTGACTTGGCACCTGTGTGACGTCTTTTTATTCCCGTACAAAAAAACAAACTGAGAGATCAACGTTTTTCTACACCTGAAGAAGCGGTTGCTGCATTCAGAATGCATGTTTTGGAGATACCTCAATCAGAGTGGCAAAAGTGCTTCGACAATTGGTTCAAACGCATTTCAAAAGTGTATAGATCTTCATGGGGAATATTTTGAAAAACAATAAATTGATTTTCGGTGATTAATATTTGTTTTTGTTCTCTAATCTTGAAATATAAAAGGCAACCCTCGTATTTGTGGGAGCGTGTGTGTGTATATAAGCGAGTTTTTGTTACAATTAGATGTTTTGTCATCAGATTCCTGTTCCACGGAACAGGGCGTCTAGAGCATACTATATTAAAAGGTTGCCCAAATTTGACGTATTTCTGGCTGGATAAGTAAAAATCCTACCAGCAGAAAAAGATAAGCATAATTTTCATTAAAATGATTGGGAATCTCACTATAACTTCGAAAGAGAAGTGTCATAGACACCCCAAAACCCAACTATGTGCCAACAAATAGTGATATTACCTTTGCTTCTGTCCATTCTTCTGGAATCGTACAAGTTTCCCAACAGGTATTCATACATTAAGAAAGCTAATTTTAATGAGGTATCGGCGTATTTAATTAACTTCAGGTTAATCCCATCAAGACCTGGCACTTTTCGTATTTTTAGCTTCTTTAGCGAGTCAACTAATTCATTATTCGTTAATGGATCTACGTCATATATATTTCATAGTTACTTCTTTCTGCCTCTCGCACATTCAAGTCGTACCATAAACTTTTATAGCAATCCAGCCACTCTGTCTCTTTTATTAGTTTACCTCTGCAGAATCCTTTGTGTCGCTATTTAGATGCCTCATTACTTTTTAAGCTAAGGTTTGTCGTTCGTGCACATCATTCTCAGTATTACTTATAAATCGTTCCCATGATAGTTGTTACAGGCACATTAGGCCATTTTTAAATTATAAAATAAAAATGTATATTAATGCATTATATATCATTGTTTCGTTAAAATAAATATTTTTTTTCTTTTTGATGTTCAGTATAGTTTCTATATAACATATAGAATAACAGTTTTTCAGCAGAATTTTTTTTACTTTTAATTTAAATTTGTGTGCCGTCTTTAATTGTTTAATGTCATCTGGCAACGCGTTGTAAAGTAACGTACATGTATTGTATCTGGATTTTTTGTAGTGAGACGTTGATACTGACACTTGATGAATGTGATTACTATGACGAGTGTTGTAATTATAAATGTCCGTATTACATGAAAATATTTTCCCATTCTTAAGTAAGTCAATTTTGAAAAAAAAATAAAGATTCATAAATTAATAGGCACGGCAATGGTAAGATTCCAATCTCAATGAACAGAGGCTTGCAGGAATCATGGCATTTTTTCATTGTTCGAATACTTTTCTTTTGCAATCTAAAGGTCTGGGTACTACAGAATGAGCTTCCCCTGAATATTATTCCATATCTCAAGCGGGAATGAATATTTGCAAAACACGCAACGAGCTGCATGAAGGCTGACCGAATTTGACAGAATTCTGAATGGGTAACATAATTAAATTAATTTAGTGTTTAATTCTGTTATATGTACTTTCTATTTGAGGTTTGATTGAGTTTAGATACCTAGAAATTTTGGTACTTTAACATCAGCTAATTTCATTTAGTTAATTTTCAATAGAGCGTGCGATTGCCGATTTGTAATGTAAAAAAGCATTGAAACCGTTTTTGCTTCGTTAACTATTAATTTGTTATTACGAAACCAGTTTGAAACTTTTGAAATCGTACTATTTATTGCATCATTTTGCAAAAAACATTCGTGACATCGACAAACAGAACTGTTCTTCCATTTTTAATAGACGAGGAATATCGTTTACGTATAACAGATAGAAAATAGATCCTAAGATCGAACCTTGCGGGAGCCCATGCTCAATAAGCAGAGAATTGTAAATATAAGTAAAGAATGTCCTTTCGTGCCAGTACGGTATTTCTACTCTTTGAGATCGATGCTTAAGGTATGAGGTTATCGAGTCTAGGGCGTTACCACGAATTCCATTTTAATGTAATTTTGAGAGAAGGGTGTTATGGCCAATAATGTCAAAAGCATTTGTAAGAACTAAAATATTCCAATGGGTGCTTCATTTTGATACATTGATGATGAAATATCTCTAAGGAAATAAAAAAACAGGCAGTTTCCGTAGCTTTTGATTTTCTAAAACCGTGTTGTGAATCTGAAAACGCTTCTTTTTTCCTGAGAATAGTTTCCATTTACGTATAGAAAAGCCTCTCTAATATTTTCGAGAAAACTGTCAAAAGAGAAATTGGCCGGTAATTTTGAATTTCATTTTCGTTCCCTTTTTAAAAAGTGTCTTAATTTTTGAGGTTTTGAAAACACCTGGAATTTTTCCTGTGCATAAAGAAGAATTGAAAATGTGAGTTAAGGAATGTATAAAGGCAGGTGTACAAAGGCTTAATAAACAACCCGCAAATTCATCCAAACCAGATAAATATTTATTTTTTAGTTCACTGAATATTCTGAAGTTTTCCTTAAAGCCTATTTCAACAACAGCCGAGTAAAGTTGAGAGTAGTTATCCAAGAGTAAGCATTACTCTACGATAGTTACTGTCGAGTGGAATAAAAGCGTTTCACCACGCTTGTAGACGGTTATTTTATTCTAGAGTACATACGCTCCGATTTATTCCGCGAATCTGCTGAGCGCGCAATATTTGAGAGCGATTCAAGTGGCTGTGAGCGATAGTGACGCTGGGAACCAATTGAAAACATCGCAAACCTGTGATTAATTTCGTATTGGCGTTATAATCTTATGTGGTGTTATGGTGATTTGAGTTAACATAGTTTATTTCTTAGTTTTTGTATCTTTATTTCTAAATAAATATTATTTCTTCTTCTCCACGGATCTGTTACTATTTTGTTAGCAATGCAGAAAAATCAAATTTGCTGTTCGTTTACCGAAGCAAATAAATTGTCTATAACTCGGGAACGAAAATGTTTAGTTATTCAAATGTTTAGTTTTTCCCAATGTTGCTATTCTCACGCTTTTTAAAATGTATCATTATTTATTATTATTTATTTTGTTTGTTTTATTTTTTAAACTTTTATCCATCTTTCAAGTATTTGTAGTTAAAATGCTGAAGAGATTCCGCAACTCAAGAAAACGTGCGCTGATCTCCCCCAAACGTCGCATAGTTTTTACTGCTGTTTACTAAATAAATGTTTCTTAGTACTTGTATTCCCTGTAGTTATTATTTTTCCTTTTGTTATCGTATACGGTACTTACTACCTTTATTTCGTATTCACATTGATGACGAAGATATTTACAAGTCCTCTACAGTTTATAATGTATCTGATGAAGTTATTGGCTGACTTGGTCAAACATAACCTCATGACAAAATCTCGATCGTCAAAATTGGAACCAATCCATTCTCTCTCGCACCCTTAGTCTTCGCACTAGAGGATAATATTCCGAATCAACGCTGGAATCGTCTTTAAATACTGTCATTCGTAATCGTCGAGCCATAACAACACGTCGGAGGTACATGCACGTTGAAAACTGAGCTTCCTCCGTACTTTACCCGATGGATTTTCAACGTGTGAAGTTACTCTCGAATTTACTGTATGGCGATTTACACTCGAGTAAAGTATTGGTGAAACTCTCCAAGAAGTTACTCTCGAGTAAACATTACTCCAGAGTAAATTCTTACTCTTGGTTTGGTTAAACCGGCCCTTAGAAGAAGTTTCATAAATAAACATCGTGTGGAAAATTTTTGGGAAGCGTATGATGTTGAATTTTGTGATTTTAGTCCCTTCGTAAGATCAGCCCCAATTCTGGAAAAGTGTTGGTTGAAGAGATTTGCAACGTATTATTCTTTTAAAGAACATTTTCTACAAAATATTGAGATGATGTGGTATTTTTTACAATATTCTACATTGCTTTAGCTTTACTACTAGAGTTCACAATATCCTGATTATTTTTCATTTTCCCCCCTGGACTATTACTTTCCTTAAATTTCTTTTGTATTCTCGGAAGTAGACGTGGAAATCGGGTGATACGTTTAGATGTTTAGAAATAAAGTAAAGGGTGCGATTATTTTTACACGATGTTCTAATTCCTTGTGTGATCCAGGTATTACTTTTCCGTGAAATGTATAATTTTCTCTTTTTAAGAGGAAAGAACGCATTAAAGTAAAATGAAAGCTTTGAGAAAAATAAATTATATTTTTCATTTGTGTCAGTATTAACTACGTCCCTTGAGTTTTCAGCAAGTGGTCCATAAATAATTTTATGTTAGCTTTGGTGAATGCTCTGCACATGCGTAGACAGAAGTACAGGAATGTATAATGGAAGAGATAGTATAAAGGTTAGATTCAGGGGATAAGGTAATTAGGTCCACAGAGGTCCTGGAGGATGGAAGAAAACTTAATGTGGCACACCCACATGATGGGTGTTGAGGCAGGCCACTGCCGAGGTTGTGAAAGGATGCGTTTTGCAAGCTCGATTCGAGTAGATATTTTCCGACAAGGTTCAGGTGAAGGCCATGCTGGGTAAGTGTTTTTCTGAGAGAAAGTTAAGCTCAAATAATTTAACATGTGGGTCTCTCAGATGCAGCTTCAATTGGTTGTTTGCGTGTTTATTTCTTTGAAGAGTGTTGGTTTGTTGTACCAAAAGGGCAGAGTGAGATTACAATTTTCGTGTATTGGGCGGCACGTTGTAGTTTGTCAACATGTTACTCAAGTGTAAAAAGACCACCCACATTGATGTCATCTACCCTCCTATCATGATAGCTGTATCCTTTTTGGTGAGGGTTTTTGTGTGGATGCCCAACTCACTGGCCACATCCGCAATCCTCCCGTTAGGTTTAAACAACCCAAGGCAGAGAAATTGGATGGGAGTTTTCCACTGAGCAGGGAGGAGATTTGTCACCCATGGCTATCTGCTAAAGTTAGTACCTTGGGCTCAGTGGGAATGTCCTTGTTTACTTGTGGACCAGGTTGCTCAACTCTACGGGCCATTGTTCCTTTGCGCTTGCTAGGCTGTTTGCGTTGGTTTGTGGGTGGGCGTGTCGATGATGGGAGAGGGTAGTGAGGATTGGGAAGGCAAGGAAATTCATTGTCATAATCTAATACAGAAAATCTGTTTTCAGTCGTGATTGGTAGTGGTGATTGTGTTTTTGCTTTGGTGGTTGGAAGTTCCTTCAGTGTTCCTCATTGTTGTCCAACCGTCTGTGTTTTGAACGCCCTCTTGGAGCCTTCGGATATGTTGATCTAAATTATTGTTTATAGTGTGAAGTATTTCAGAAGGTCGGCTTTTAAAGTGTGCAGTGTAGAAAGTGAATAGCGAATAGTTTCCATGTCATTTTCATGTCGTGCGCTTCCAAGTGCATGGTAAATATGAGAATACATAAATAGATGAGATATCAGGCTAATGTACAGAGTAAGTATTTCCTAAACAAACATTCTTTTAATTTAAGTGTATCAAATGATTTAATTAAAGCTACGTATTTATTGAAGTTATTATTATAAGCTACGTTTTTTTGTCCCAATTTTTCTCTTCACTATAACATAATCCATATTTGATCTGCTACTTCTTGCACACAAGGTGTACTTATGATGCCTTTTTTTCCTAAAGAACGTGTTGGTAATTTTAAGATTGTTGTGGGTGGCAAATTCTTCCAATTCGTCTTCATTTCCATTAATACTGTAACGTTTCTCCGTGGTGAATTAAAATCAACACACTCACATGTATTATTTAACAACAACGTTTTTTCGTAATCAATTATACACTAGAAACTACTTAGTCTATTTACAAATATTTTACACAGTCCTTGTGTTCTTCACTTAATCATTTTTCTTACACACGACTCAGTTCTCTTGATTATTTATTTACGCAGTTCACTTCTTCTCATTATTTATTTACACTATTCTCTGCTATCTGATTATTTATTTACACTGTTGTCTGCAATCTGATTATTTATTTACACTGATCACTTCTTCTACAGTATCATACAGTCCGCGGCACTGGCCACGGTCCACTGCGCTGATCACAATTCCTTGCGCAGACCACAATTCCCCGCGCGGACCACAATTCACTGCGCAGACCAGGTTCCAATGCACTGCTGTTTACCGCGATGCACACTTCACAGCTCAGCTTCCACTGCAGACTTCAGACTGCTGACTGCTGTTCACCCACTGCACCACTGTTCACCGCAATGCACACTTTACAGCACAGCTTCCACTTCAGACACACTGACGGACTGACTGCTTATTCACTGATTACATACTCTGAGTCGCGGCTGCTTACTTCCGACTATTTATACTTGGCCGGCGCGCGTCTCGACACTACCAGCACTTTCTCCACCTTTCCCCGCGACTCGCGAATAGTGCGGAACCGTCCAGTTCGGGGGAAGCGAAGGGGCGCCGGCAGATGACACAATACGCGCGCAGCAAGTTCAGACAGGTGATGCAATATTCGTTACAATACAATACTTCCCCATAACATCCTACAATGTCTGGAATTGGTTGTTTACCTACCCTAGCATTCAGATCCCCTCTATAACTAAGTGATCATCTTTATACCTCTGCACCTGTATTTGTAGTATTTCATAAAATACTTCCTTATTGTCTGTTTTGCCTTCTTCTGGAACATAAACTACAATTACGATTAACTAGTTTCTTTCTATTTTAAATCTTGTTATCAGGATCCGCTTATGAATAACTGTGTATTTTGGTTTTCCCCTATTTACTAATTAAAATAGCTATTCCACTACGGGCTCTTTCGTTTCGAGGTTTCCCATTGTGTATCATTACAGTATATCCTAGAACGTTTGTTGCTTTGCACTTCATCTTTGTTTCTGATATTGCGGTTACATTGATTTGTTTTAAATTAAGTTCAGTTTCAAGTTCCTTTTCTTTATTTCTTATTCTTCTGACACTTTCACACTGCCATCTTAAGTCTATTGTGTATTCTCAGTCGTTTGCTCTTTTTTGCTATAGTCGTCAACATTGTGTTTAACAGGCTTGTCTTGTTAAAGAGTGTCAGTAACTTTAAATTCCCCATAATAGGTTACGAGCCAATTAATGAGTAAGACTAGTGATGGAGCTGCCATCTTAATACCTCTTGATATGCATCGTTTGTTGTTCTTAACTGGAAAAGGTGCTTCTTCCACCAGTTATGTCGTTTGAAAGTCTCCTCTTTCTCCTTTGCTATCGTTGAGATCTTCACCGTAACTCTGGCAAGCTGTTCTCACAATATTCTACCACCCTAGCCAGCTGGACCAAGGTTTTTTGAAGAGGTGTTACACCTCTATCATTCCCTTCTTTATGGTGGCTTGTGACCGGCAGAGCCTGGTTTCCCGTACTTTGGGCCCAGGTGGGTGAGGTTTAAGTAATAGATCTGAGCTTTTAATTCCTTCATCCAACCGTCTCTTCCAAACTGATATGTGCTTCCCATGATGAGCCAGCTGGGATTCGGTAATTTTTCTAAAATTTCCACAACGATTGTCAGCGTTATACAAAAGATGACTGAGTCAAGTTGTTCGTACGTTATAATTTGACTTCATTGACAAGTATATTTACTTGTGAACTTAGTTAAGATTGCCAGTTTTGTTGAGATGTGTTCTCTTGGAATTTTAAGTCTACAGAGATGAGCAAATCCCCAAACTTGGCTTTTTCTGTTCTTGTTGTTTAAGCTGTTCAATTAATCGGCCATCGTTATCAATTCTATAATACGACTTTGTCACTGACGATGCGATGATTGTGCCATTGGTTGGGAGTATAAATTCTCTGTAGGCAATTCAGATTGCCCTGTCTAATTATGGAGCTTCATGTCGATGCACATCTGCCTGGACTTTGGCCTTAATTTCCCGTATTCGAATGCGGGAGACATACTTGCCATAAATTCCTGTGAATTTCCTGTAAATGAATACACTTCGATTAGCAATATTCGAACACAGATGTTCCGTAAGATGAAATAGTTGTGTGTATTGTTCCAAAAAGTTTATAAGTTCCTGCGGGTAACCTAAACAATTTATTTCGCAAAGACCGATACGGAGATAAATTCTGACAATAGCTTCGTCAAGGCAGCTGTCCATTGTATTCTCCGTCGTGGTTGGCTTCCTTGAGTGGTCCAGAGTAATGTCCAAGAAACACTATCAGCAGGTGTGGCTAGTTCTTCGTGCTGCTTTCACTGGCTGAGATAGTTTCGGGTATCCCGTTGTGTGCCCGCCTATCCAGCATCACACCACAGTGGCTTGCAAGCTGTCACGGCCTACAAGGGTTCCAGCATTGAACCAACGATCTCCAGGTAGCGCCTTCCGAAACCTTACGGCTATTTAATTAACTAACTCATGTTAAAGTAACAAAATTTCTAGGTATCTCAATTCAATCAACCCTCAAATACAATGTACAAATAACAATTAAAAACAAAATGAAGTTCATTATGTAACGCATTCAGCCTTCATGCAGCTCCTTGCATGTATTTTGCAAATGTAAAGTTCCCCCCACAAAAAGGGGCGGGTGAAATTTTATCTTCAACCGTCCAGACAAACTTGGTCATCCGTCGATCCGGGGGAGGGGCGCGTGGACCAATCGCTACAGTCAAAATTTAGTGTCTATGTGTTTGGCGCAAACTACCGTGGGACGGGAAAGACACTGTTCTTGGGAGCGGGGACCTCGATTGTATACGTATGAGGCTGAAATACCGTGCCAAAGAGAAATTTTGCCTGCGAGTATGACATGACGAAAAAATATTTCTCTGCGTCCAGAATTACTGACAATTGACCAGTAAGTATTGAGCATTTTAGAAACAATTATATTAACTTTTAGCATTCAATTTGTAACTCTGTCAAACTGCTATATACAAATGTTAAGCTCAGGCACAATCCTCCGACCGTTCTAGCTCATATTTCGAATTCGGTTATAAAATTGTTGCAAAATTGTTAATTCGCGGTTTTCGGCTCTGTGACATCGGGAGACTTTCTTTCCTTTAGACCTGCAAAAGTAGGAAATTGTTTATAAATTTGCAAATGTTGCAATTTTTAGTCTCCTCTATATCCCCTTTAAAACGCAATTCAAAAATCTGCAATCCTATCAGTGCTATCAACTTCTATTCTCGAGATATTTAATTATTTATTAGAACATAGCATTTCATAATTACCCCAATTTTTTGAACTCATTCCATTCGCTCTCCGCACACAAGTACATACTGAAAAGAGAGGTTTGAAATGTCGCGCTTTGATTGTTCGCTTCATACGCTCAATACCGAGGGCAGAGGTGATATCGCTTTTGCACATCCATGTTGTCAACGCCGTGAAGGAAAATGATGGCGTGTTAAGTAAAAAATGCCTTTGAGTGCTCGTGTTTAATCAACGCCATTTACATACATCGATTTAGGAGGCGTTGGTGTAATTCCTGGCATTATCACTAAGATTGCAACGCCAAAACACGAAAAAACGCGTTTTTTGAAATTTCTTTGAATCTTCTTGCCAGATCGGAAAATCAATTACCAGTTCCCCATCACGAGAGCTAGACGCGTCGAATGACAATTAATACGTCCAGATTGGTGCACAGGAAGTGGTCTATCCACGAGTGACGGAACCACACACACCCGCACAATCGCACATAAGCACACTAAAAGGTTTAACTCAAAAACTGTGTAGCAAGTGCCTCGCTACCGTGGAGAAGGAAAGACGAGAGAGCACGAGTGTGAGTCGGAATAATGTGTGAGACGGAATTTGGTAAGCGCGGGCGAAAGAACCACCCTTCCAATTTCATTGGCCAGACATATGAATGCTGAAGAACCACACGGCAGCCGGCCACGGAGAGGACCAATGGCATTTTTTTCAAAATCTTTACCATAAAATTAAGGCTAATTTATGGTATCTATTACTGTGAATAATTTTATATCAGAATAAATTTAGAGTAGGAATGAGGTTTTTTCTTGTAAAATTGTAACATTTTGAAATGTTAATGACTGCAAAGCAAGGAACCCCAATATTGTATAATCATTTGCGGGAAACACTCAATATAATGAATTATTTACCTTAATTTCCTAGCAAGCTTATTGAAATACATGTTTATATTTCTTTTAATCTGTATTTGAACGTTCCACACCTTTATCATTGATATGAAAGCAATCCACACATTTTGTTACGTATCATGGGATTGAAATCGACCACTTTTCTCTACAGGGTGATTCAGTCAGCATTGCTAATATGCCGAGATCTCTTCCTACATGTATTGTACAGACTGAATTTGCCAAAATTGGTTACTATTCGTCATTTAGTTTTGTAAATAATTAATGTTAAAATGTGCACTCTGCGCATATGCTCGTGCAACACGGGCTATGACAAGGAAGTAAGCGGCTTCACCGCTTTGGGCTCGCCCGATAAGGCACGTCACTTCTCTGGAAAACTCAATTGCCAATACTATTCGAAAAGCCCCGGAAGTGAGCACGGAGTAAATAGCGCGCAAGGTCAAGGCATTCCTTCATTTGGCAACAATTCATTCGGGGAGATTATGACTTTTCCATTTGCAGCGTGTGCAGAAATTGCGCAATAGAAATTTTTTACGTAGTTTTCAATTCTCTAAGCATTTCTTGCGCAAACACAAAGAAAAACAAGAAAATTTGTTCTTTAATCAGATGAAGCGTGTTTTACAAAAAACTGGCACAATTAATGTGCACAATTTGAATGTGAGGGCCAAGAAAAATCCGCATGTTGCACGTACTTTAGAGATATCTGTAAAAGTGTGAGTTGGCGTTGTGGATGAATATATCATCGGGTCTCATTTCTTACCCGAGAATTTAAGAAGCATTCAGTATCTGAATTTTATATCTCAGGTACTCCCAGTGTTTTTGGAGCTGAGGATTCATGAAAGTCCGTATTTATTCTTCCAAAATCGAGGATTGTGATGATGACCTTCGTCGGCGCATTGAAAGCGTGGCAGAAGAATCAAAGGTTCAACCGAAGTTGTGTGCCTCAAAGGCCGTAAAGCGCAGATGATTGTCTTGCGTTCACGCAAGAGGAGGCCATTTTGAACATGTATAGAGCCCCTGTTACAGGAGGAGAAAATTTGAAATTTTGGCTCCATAGCAAGTATGACAAACTGTCCCAAAAAACACATTATTTAAAGTGTTTTCTCTCTACTTTATATATTCATTAGATAAGTAGGCAATAATAGCAACATGGAACAATATTTAATGTAATAATTGGGCTACATGTTTATCAAAATACGATGAATGACAAAAAACGTTTTTTCAAAATTTTGAATAGGGTTTACACTACTTCCTTTTGCACTCATGAATAACTTGGTGTACTCTATAACCGGGTACTGTATGACCAACGAGGTCTGAATCACCACGAATAAGCAGGGTTTAACGAAAACAATGTTTCTTAACATGAACTAAAAACATAAATCCATATTATAGTTTAAAACTATTCCCATACCAAACGATTAGTTTTACATATTACTTAAATTGTTTGCAATTTGTTGTTTATTCAGAAGTAATCAAGGAGGAAAGCACAACAGTTCGTACAATTGAACAGCCTTTATTTTCCAATAACCCAAATCCAAGAATAACAAGGTATAATCCGGAATCCCGTCCTTCAAGAAAATGTCCCAATTCACCGCACAGTCCAACCAAACATCCAGAGATATCACACGAAACTTCGTACAGTTCGTCACTATTTTCCGGGCCACCGTACTACTACCTGCACCAACTGAAAACGATTGTACTCTCACTGCCCGGCCTGGAGGGCACGCGATTTTATAGTTGTAATGCCCGCAGTGCCAGTCTTGGCCTTCTTCCCTTGACTTGCCAGAGCGAGTAGTAAAAGGGGCGACTCTCAATGATCACGTTCCCGTCTGCCTCTCGCGGTTGACCTGCCTCCTGGCGGCGTTTTCTCGCAACTCTCATACTGCCGAGCGCCTCGACAACCCGGAGGGCGTGAGCACGCCACGGTAGCGCATCGCATGGCCGGTGTCGCTGCCACCAATGCTATTCCATATCACTCTCCTCTCTTATTGCGCTTGAAACGGTCTGTATCTTTTCCGCAACCTTTTACTGCAACGCTTCTGCTGGATCTGTTCCAGTGACTCTATCTGTGCCCCTCGGTGGAATTCTGGCTGCCGGTGTTCCAGGTGCTCCGACTCGTTCGCTGAACGGAGGCGCCTGATCGTCTGCTATACGACCTGTACCGAGTCCGGTGCCTTGGGCAACGCCCCCTCCCACTTCGCTCCGTCGGCTCGGCCGCTGCAAGTGCTTCGGGCACTCAGACTGCTGCCAAGCTCAACCATCGGTGCTGTCGTCGGCTTCTGCTGTCCACTGCTGCGCGCCCTTTGACAGTCCTTCTCGAAATCTATTGACTGAGGGCACTCTGTTGGCCCTTGTCCCCCCTTGGTGTCTAGGTGCGACTGTTCAGGCAGCTACAGCATGATGGCTTCCGGCCGCTGTCCCGTTCGGCTTTCCTGGAGTGTCCACTGCGAAAGAGCGCCCTGTTGCGGCTGCCGCGGCTGGGCCGGCCCATGTTCCTCTGCCTGCCGGAGCTCTTCTTGTTGCAGCAGAGAAGATCGTGTGCTTCCCTGCAAGAAAGGAGTGTTAGCAGCTTTCTTCTGAGGGAGTCCTTCTGCGTTTATGTCCCCAAGCCTGTCCAGATCCTCCACCGGAATATGTCGTGGCCGCAGCTGCTCTTGATGTCTTCTAGCCAATGTATCCCTACTCCGTACTGCATAGTACTTTGCTTCCTGTACATCAATTACCGTCCCAGGGGTCCAGCGAGGTGACTCCCTACGAGTCTTGACCATCGCCCTGGCACCCATTTCGAACCTCGGACGCTCTGCCCTGTGCATATTCTTTTGAAGAAAAATAGTGACAGTAACGTCCACGGCTGTCATCCACGGAGCTTCTACGCCGGACTATTTCCGTCCCTTCGTGGAAGGGCTCTATACGATGTTAGAAGTTCTAGTAATGCTTTCTATTGATCTCTGCCTTCAAATTTCTCCTTGTTCATTGCGCTTTTGAAGGTTTGCACGAAACTTACCGCCTTCCGATTGGAACGTGGATGAAAAGAGTGCCAATATGCGCAATTCCATTGAGGTGACAAAATTTCTGAAACCTCTCTCCCGTAAACTGGTGCCCATTGTCTGAGACTACTGTCGCCGATAACCCCTCAATGGAAAACTCTGTCTGAAGGGCCTGAACTGTAGACTCCCCCGTGCAGTTTGCCATGCGGATCACGTATGGGAAACCTTATGATGTATCAACGAGAATTAACCACATGTTTCTCATAAACGGGCCTGCAAAGTCGATGTGGATCTTCTCCCAAACCTCCTGAGGTTCCGGCCACTCCTTAAAACTGCTTGTCGGACTCTTCTGAAAGGGCACGGCTCGCACAACCTAACCCTTCGTTCTACATACCAATCAATGTTAGGACAGAAACAGTGTTTTCTGGCTAGCTGTTTAGTGACGAAAATTCCCCAATGTCCCCTCTGAATTATGCTTATGATCTTCAAGCTTTGCGTTCATCGGAATGACAACTCTCACTTGCTCCCCGGCTTACAACAGCAGGACCTCTGCTCTAACTACCAGCCTCTCCCTGAGCTTCCACAACGAGTTGGAATCCAGATTATCCGTGAGGTTCTATCTGACCTGATGAAATACCTGATGCTTGCCAGTTGCGTGTCCCGGTCAGTCTGTGCAGTTATCGCCCGCTGGTTCAGGGGAAAACAAAGGAGTTTCTTCTTGGAGTAGATCTAGCTGCAGACACGCCTCAACCTGCTCGTCAAACCTGCTGTATGGACCCACCTGGATAAAGCGTCCGCGTGGCCGTGTTGAGCTGTAGGCCTAAACATGATACGAAAGTTGTAGTCTGACAGGGAGAGAGACCACCTTTGCAGTTTCCGTAGTGTACAAATCTTTGAGAAAAAGCACTTTCAAATTGCATTGTTACAGATGCTATGATACCAGCACGGAAGCGAAGAGCTCACCACCACGACCCGAGATAAAATGGACGATACATCAAAACATTTAACCCAGGAAGGCAAATGATGCCTCTTTCCCGCTGAATAAGGGTTCACATTCTGAGTTTCACAGAATAACATTTTTCCTATAACCAAATAAGATATTAATATAATTAAGTTTGAGTGATTAGGATTAATTAAATGCAATGCATATAATATAAACTTGCATGAACAGGAGTTATTTTAAATAATGAATCTTGTTTTTAATTAAAAACTTTAATAACTACTTCAGCCAGCTTGTCAGATGTCCGACATCGTCAAGGTAGTAGTACCGTACTGGTCTGGAACCAGAAGGCCGCGGGTTTCTAGTCCCTTTTCGGGCATGGGTGTATTTGTGTATGTCTATATGTGTGTGCCATCCTTTCGACCCTCACCATACTTCAGGGATAACAACCGTGGGGGGTAAAAATCGAGATTTAGATACAATGGTGACCCCCCAGAAAGGTACTTGAAAATGCTGATGCAGGATGTACGCGTGCTCCGAGTTGGTCAATAGGTGAAAAAAAACTGCTTCAACCATTTATGCTGAGATCGGCTAGATGAAGAGAACGTTACTATAACAAATGAATAGGTAACTATTAGATAAAGAAATTATAGAAATACAATGTTTCAATATATAATAAACTATGACCTCAAAAACACCTTATCACAATTATCCCTTTTAATGCATTTTCAATCGAGGAAATCTTATATTGGTATTAAAAATTCCATTTCCAAATATGTCAATATTCAGCGTTGTCAAATGTTTTCACAAAAGTAAATGACGAATGTAATGTAATGACGAAAGTGGTATCAAAGCCATTGCTAAATAGATCAAACAAGAACTAGTGATGCTACAGAATGGCACAGACTTTCCCATATTCGTTTTCTACTTCCTTTGGTCTCAGTTAGCTATGCGAAATTGCCACATATTCTTGCCTACTGCCATCTAAAAATGCGTCAAAACCAAAACACCTAAAGCTGCGCATCCCAGCCCGTTTGAAAAGAAAGATATTCTTACTGAGCCTAAAAAACAAGTACTTATTTTAGATGACAACCATGGCCGGGAGGTTTGCAGACGTGACTATAGAGTTGGGCACCCACACAAAGACACTAACGAATTAGGACACAGTCATTATGATACGAGGGCAGAATGACATTAATTTGGACGGTAACTTTACACCTGAACAACATGTAAACAAATTACAACGTGCCGCCCAAAACACTAACATAGTAACATTCTCGACTTTGTCCTTCTGGTAAAACAGGCCAACACTACGCAGTGTGATTAAGCAGGCACACCAACAATTAGCACCTGAGAGAAAAATGTTACACTTTTTGAAATTAACTTCCTCTCGTTAAAACACTTTACCCGGCATGGTCTCCACATGAACTTTGCTGGAAAACATACAGTCGGCAACAAGTTTCCACAACACATCAACTCCAGTTTTAAGCAGTCTCCTGCCAATAATCCAACCCTTTTACCTTCCTTAAGGTATCCATCCCCCACCATAATTTCGAACCCCACTTACCTCCTCTGATCGTTCTCCCGTTTCTTCCACTCTCACTACCAATTCTCCTACACCTGATGCCTCAGTTTTTTCACAAACTGTCACTTCAGGGACACACTATAACCTTCGACCACACACTCGAGGTAAAAATGGAGTAAATATAGAGCAACTACAGTCAGATGCAGTAGAAAAACATCAGTGTAGGTACGTGCATAACATAAACATACTGCATCATAATATTCAATCCCTTTCAAATAAAACTGAGTTTATCGAAGCAGCTCTACAGAGCGATTTACATCAAATGGATGTTATTTGCTTTACAGAACATTGGTTATTTCATACTGAACGTAGCATTTTTCAAATTCCAAATTTTTACCTCGCAGATTACTATTGTAGAGAAAAGGAATCACATAAAGGTTCTGCTAATAGGGATCTTGCATTTACGTTCGAAATATCGATTCTATTTCCTTGACGGAATTAAATGTGTATTGTGTTGAAAACGTTTTTGAAATATCTATAGTACAACTTCTTACGCAAACAATTATATTACTTTTTGAATCTAAAGGCCCCCAACAAAGAGAGCAGTAGATTATATTATGTTCTTAAAAAAATCTAGATAACACTAAACAAAGTCACCAATCGCTCTTTTGAATCCGTTGTTGTATGTGGAGATTTTAACATTGATTTTCTTGTCGAATCTTGGGAGAACTATCAGTTTAACATTTTAATTCATTCCTTCTATTTAGATATTACAATACATGTATCTACATGGATCACACTAAATTCAAAGAAGGAACTCGATCAAATAATAATTAACCAAAGCACTACTCGATATGAAATTGAAACAAAAGATTTAGGATACAGTGATCACAATGCACAAATTCTTACTATTGTAAGAAATGGAAACACTGACTCAATAAATAATACACGTAAGAGTAACTACAACCACAAAACTACTAACATTTTCAAATCAATGTACATGACTTTATTAAAAGAACTCAATATGGAAAACAATTTTTTTTTGAAGAAAAACGCTCTTTTTTAATTTTGTAGTTGTAGAGAAACACCGAAAAAATTCACACTTTTACAATTTTTGAAAATTCAGGGTTAACCGTGTAAATTGGACTTATGCCACTATTATAAGTGTATTTTACTCTATTCTTACAAGAAATTTAAAGAACAAAATTAAAGTGGTTTTTAAAAAAAATTGAAAATGTCCGACGAGCTTCATGTAAAGTACCCCTAAATTTTGAAGAATGATTTTCAAAATTTCAAAGTTTTCACTGAAGCCAGATGGACAGAGGTTTCTTCAATTTGGAAAATCGCCTAAACATGGTTTAGGCGCTAGTAGTGTTCACAGACACCACAAGGACGGACGGACAGATAGACGGATGGACAAACGGACGTTTTGAAAATGAACCACTTTTGCGGTAACAGGTGACCCTAAACCGTGAATTTCCGTTGAAATATCGAAATCGATTTTCCTGCAGTATTCCATAACTTTCCCTACACTACTCCGTATATACGTGCGTATACGGCAACGTAAAAAGGGGAATGAGGCCAGAATAATTCAAATTGTCTCGCACTCAAAACTGAAACGAAACATGTTATTTTATAATATTGCGCTATTGTGACCTTGGCGCTATTGTGTATCTTGGCGAGGTATTTAAAAAACCTCACCAATAGAAAACGATAAACCAAATAAAAAACACTAAAAGTGCGTTACTCTTGTCTAGCTTCTAAATGGAAAGGATAATTACGTGCAGAAATATTATCTTGGAATTTATTGACAAATATTTGTAATTTGGTTTCCTCCATGCGATGTCATGTTTTCTTGAATTATCCAAAAGAAATGTGTAATGTGAGGAACTGTCTTGAGTTTCTTGACAATTACATAGTGTAATATTATTGTAAAATTGTCTGAAAGATGTGACGGGTGTATAGATTGATTTTAGATTAGGGTTTAAGGGTGGTTCAACGTCTAAGGTCATTGGACCCCATTGGTTTAAGGATATAGATTCACTGTGTCAGTGGTCAGATAATACAATGTTTTTATTAATTACAAGATAAAATTAGTAAAAATATAGTAAAGTCTGACTAATTTTGAAATAAAATAACTGACAAAGACAGTATTACTTGATCAATGCAAAACAGGTTTATAAAAGGCTTCTTACAAATAATTGTCCTGACTCAGACTAGATTACAAAAATCATTTTCTCGAAGAATGTTAAAGACTTTGCTGAGAGACGATTCGTTGTTATCAAGCATCTCCTCCAAAGTGTCGGCAAAGAGATGCCTTCTCCGAATATCTCTTAAATTATCGCAATGCATGAGAGCATGCTATACGGTAAGGTGTGTCCTTCATTTCTCGCAAATAAGGGGTGGGTCACTCTGCCACATGTCCTTGCGAGAAGTGGCAGTGCCCGATCCGAAGGCGAGTGAGTGTTACCTCCTCGCGCCTTGAGCCACGACATGCCGAAGACCTGGGTTTTATGGAGTTCGTGATCCTCGTGACTTTGAAATAAGAATTCTGTCACTCTATTTGCCATACACTCAGAACACAACGTTTCATAAAAGCTTGATGTCAAGAGTAGACACTACTATAGGGATGTCTATCTCTGGCATTTTAGTATTATCTGGACCGCCCAACTTTATTATCTGGACAGGTGTCTTATTTCCACTTATTCCCTCACTGCCAGGGGCACAGGAAAAAGCAAATTAAAATAATATAGAAGTAAACGATGTCTTCAATATATTTGATCTGTATGTATTGAAGAAATCTGTAGATATAATGTAATAGCGTGAGGATGACGTGAAAATGTTCAATGTTTCAATGTTCTATATCGCGAAGATTTGACATAAGTTGGATGATATCAAAACACGTAAATGCAAGAAAGTCATCATAATGGAAACGCAGAAAATCTATGAGTATATGAAAGAATGAGTCATTTCAACATAAAGCTACTACCTTGCAATATCAACAATTTCGTTCATTTGTTGTGTTTTTTCTAACATGCCCCATCCCTCTGAAAGCGAACACTAATCCATTTTTCCCCAATTTTCATTTACGATTTTCTTCTTTTGCAACGTCGATGTCCAATTAAACTTTAAAATAAATTTTCATCGTGTTTAAGAACCTTTACATCATCAAACTGCAGAGTCGTTTCCAAAGGATATTGCATACCAGAGAATGTGAGACGGTTGAAAGAAATTGATTTTAGAACTATCCAGCTTAAATTGGTAACACGTACGCTCATACTTACTTGGCTAACCGGAAAAGGCCGCGTCCAGGGCACAGGTGCCACGTTTCGGTCGCCATTCTGCGGCCTTCATCAGGGCGTAGTTATTGCGAGGAGATGGACTGCGCACGGGTTTACGTAGTTTCTCTCCTCCTGTCTATCAATTGGTCTGATGATCAGGCAATGCGGAGAGAGTGCCGGGAGAGGGATTCCCGGGCGGGGTAGAAGAAGACTCTCCGCGCGTAATCGAACGGTGTGGAACAGCGGGCAGATGGACTCTTTGTGAGATACGCTACGTGCAACATATTGAAACGAAGAACGTTTCTGCATAGTAACAATCAAAATTGATTACTAATTTTAATTAAAAGCGCCTAAATCGATCAGCGTAGTAAGCCGCGCCGCTGCGCTGCCACTAACGTCAATGGGGGGTCTAGACGGGCGAGGCGAGTGACGGTTGGGCAGTCTCGGCAGAGAGGCTGCGAGCGCAACAACGGACGGGCTGTGCTGTCTCAGCAAGTTTATAGTGATATTACAACAGTGGGGATTGATTGTAGCCTAAGTGGGAGATTAGGGTGATAAAATTGGATCATAGGTGATTAGGAGAAATGGAAGTGCGGCACAGGACCGGGATAAGTGAAAATTTAATACGGAGTTTTGAGTGGCGAAGACACGCCCCGTTCCATAGTCGCGGGTGTGATGCAGCAGGGGGACTCGTGCGAAATTCCGAGTGGGATTGGAAAAAGACTGCGTGATCGGAACTGCCGCGGGACCAATTGCGAGTTGTGCATGTTAGTAAATAATGTACATTGCTTGTACTGCTGGGGAGGTTAGACCCGCGAGTTCGTTGGGCCCTTAGCTTCGGCGGGCTAGCGGAGTCGACGCCGAGGGAGGGCGATTCTCGACAAATTCGTGCGGACCGAAGTTTGCCGAACCGCCGCCGCCGTTGTGCCACGGCGGCCCGCCGCTCGCCTCCAGCCGCGGTGGACATCGAAAGCTCAATGGTAGCGTTACTCGTGCACGAATATTAAGGCCTTCGCCACTGCGTATTGTAAACGATTTTTGTACGTAGTGTATTCAATCATTAAACTTTAAACCTTGCAACAAAAGAGTTTCCTTCGATCATTCTTCCAATGACGCGTAAACCCCTGGAAGCCCATTCACGAGAATGTACCCGTCCTTCATATCATTTTATTTGTCGTGCGAGTACCGTTTCCCAGGTACGTCATAATATGTATTTTCCTCTACCCGCAAATGCAAAAAATGCACATTAATTGTTCCAGTTCTTTCAAAATACGCTTCATCTAACCAAAGAACGGTTTCAGAAATGCCTGGTTTTCTTTGCATTTGCGCAGGAAATGCCTCGAGAATGCAGAACTACGTTGTAAGACCGTAATGCGAAAAATGCTGCACCCGCTGGAAGTGGAAAGGTTGTGTAATGTAATGGTAATGTATTCGCATGAATTGTTCGCCAGATGACGGACTGTGATGCGTTGACCTCGCGCGCTGCTTGTCTTGCGATCGCTTCAAGGGCTTGGCGGATTAATAAGAGTATTAATAACTGAGTGTTCCGGAGAAGTGGCGAGACGAGGTGAAACCGATCGTTTACTTACTTGCCCGAGCGTATGTTACACGAGCACAAGACAACGTTAAATGTTAATTATTTACAAAATAAACGACGAAATGTATCAATTTTGGCAAGTTCAGTCTGTACAATACATATGGGATATGGCTATGCAACGGTGGTATGCTATGGTATTAACATTTTTATGGTATAAGCAACGAGGACTAAATCACCCTCTATGTTGAAACTCAAGAGTACAAGTCAAAGTGAAATTACGATAGTCATGGTTAAATATTGTGAACTCTTAAGGTGCATAGCAAAATAAAATATAATTAGTTATAACAGTAATATATACGATAATAGTCGGGCAATGAAGATAATTAATTATTTTAAAAAATTGAAGATATTTCACAAATAGTTTGCTCACTGTGGCTCACAGATGAATATTAAATAATTAATATTAAATTAAATATATGACTGTTAAGCTCAATTTATATTAGAATTATGTAATTATTTAATAAATAATAATTGTGTACAATATCATATATGTACACCAAAAATAATATACAGTATAATAACAAATGTTTATTATTTCACAAACATTTACAATAGCCCCCTTCCAAAATGATCGTCTGGATCCAACCCTTCTCATAATAGTAGTTACCGAGACACATTTTAAAGTATGAGTTAGTGATGAAGTTGCAGGGTTGAAAATATAATCCTTATCTCTTAAAATTAAATACTTATATTATAAATATTCAATAGTTGTTCAACCCAATATGTTTATCATTCCCATCGAAAACCTTTGGGATAATTTAGACACTAGTTTTGTTCACAGACACACGGAAAAACAGTCAAAAAGACAGACGGATATTTAAAAAACCTTTTTTGATCCTAAACATGCATTTCCGTTGAAATATCAAAATATAATTACCTGAAAATTTTATAACTTTCTAAATACACGTAATGTATCTTGCACTACGTGTATTCCAGAACGTAACGTACGTATACGCGAAAGTAAAAATGAATAAATTCACAGAGAAGAGAGTAGGTTACAGGCAAGATTTCTCCTTTACACAGGACCTCTTCAAGCTTAGAGCGAATTTAAACTCACTCCTCTTCAAGCTTCAAGCGAATTTAAACGCACAATTGTAAAATTATATTTGACAATTAATTGTTCTTTCTTGTTTTCACTAGTTTAGAATGCCTAATAATATTAACATCTCCGAAAATTCTCTCAAAGTTGCGAATCTTTTCGAAAAACAATTACAGAAGCCAAAATTCTCCAACACAGAATGCAGTTGCAGTGTTATTGCGTTTACAGTATGATTCAGCCCTCGTTGCTAATACGCCGGGTCTTTATTCCATATGTAATATACAGACTGAATTTTCCAAAATTGGTAATTTTTCATTTAGTTATGTAAATAACGTTAAAATTTGGATTATGCGCTTGTGCTCGTGTAACACGGGCTACGGCGGTTAGCAAGCGGTTTCACCGCTATGGTCGTTAGGGCTCGCCATTTCTCCTCAAAACTCAATTACTAGTACTACCCGAGAAATCCCGGAAGCGAGCACTAGGCAAATAGCGCGCGAGGTGAAGCCATCGAAGCCCTTCGTTTGGCAACAATTCAGAGACATTTGCGCACCAGACACTTATAACGTAGTTTTCAATTCCCTAGTCATTTCCTGCGCAAATAAAAAAACGGAATTTCGTTCTTTGGTCTAATTAAGTAATTAGATTTATTAATAATTCTGCAATTAAGTGTGAGAACTTGGTGGCAGAATACACTAACTTAAC
>BOPP01000298.1:560355-610791 GCA_017312745.1 Gryllus bimaculatus | reverse complement strand
AGTCCCTAATAGTGCGATTCGCGAATGAATATTTCCCAACGTCCGTTTTCTGAATTCTTGTCTGAATAATGAAACGTGTTTAACAAAAAATAAGCACAACTAATGTGCACAATTTGCATCTGAGGGCCAAAGAAATCCGTATGTTGTATATTTTGTAGCTCATTAAGTTCGATTTTCTGTAAATGTGTCGATTGGCATTGTGGATGAAATAATCCTTGGACATCACTTCTTACCTCAGCGTTTAAGAAGCGTTCGGTATCTGAAATTTATTACGCAGATACCCTCTTCGCTTTTTCAGCTGAGGTTATTGAAAAACTGCGTTTATTCTACCGAAGTCGAGGTTCGTGATGATCTTCTACGGCGTATTGAAAGCATGGAGACAGAAATAATGGTAGTACAACCTGGCGAAGTTGTGCGCGTCACGGAGGCCGTGCGGCACAGATGCCTACGTTCACGCAGGAGGAGGCCATTTTGAACACTTGTAGAGCCTGTTACACCACGTGAAAATGCGAATTTGTGGCTGCATACGGAAATTTGATAAACTATCCTAAATAACACTTGAAAATTACTTTGTTCTCCCTCCTTTCATATTCGTTAGATCAGTAGGCAAGAATAGCAACAGGGAATAGTATTTAATGCAATATTTGGGCTACCTTTATTGCAAAAAATAACCAATGACAAAAAAACTTTTTTTCAAAATTTTGAATAGGGTTTACACTATTTACTTTTGCACTCATGAATAATTTAGTGTACTCTATCACCGGGTCCTATATGCGAAACGAGAACTGAATCACTCTGTATACTGTAGTGTACACTTATATTACAGTATACACGTATACGCCAATATACACTATGGAAACCAAATGTTACATGATTGACGATTAATGAAAGTGATCACTGTAATCTGTTCGAAAAAGTAGGGACAATAACATAATTCTCGTAGATGGAACTTTGAAATGTTTTACTATTCATATCTCCGTTTACATAGAGCTATATTTAGTTGGTTAAAACCCAAAATATCAATCCCTTTCAATTCATTCAAACTCTACAATTTCATTGCCAATAATACGAACCTGATATTTTTCTACAAACCATTAAACTTCCAGAGGAATGTTCATTTACTGATAAATCACATATTCCAACCCTCCCCAATATTGGTGAAGATAAATGACCACAATGGTATAAACAATGTGTTGTTTTGCTACATTTCGGGTCTAAGTCTTTTTCAAATGTAGAACGCTCTTCCCGGTGAAAAAAATGCATTGTTATGCGTATCATATCGTAGGGTAATGAACATACACTATACAGTAGCATTGATAGTGTACAATTATGATCGACAGTCATTGAGACTTCAGTGATCGTGTACTTGCTTGATCGAAATTATTAGCGTACGTGAGAGCGTAGAAGAGCGTAAAATTAGCAAGCTTCTCAGTCGCTTCGTCATCAAGACAGCCTACTAAGCTCATGAAAAACTCGTACAAAAGCTTGTACGTGTGAAATATCGCGTACCTCCTCTTATGTCACCAGGGTTATACTAGATCCCATACAGCTGCGGTCACTGTTACATTGGTGAATCGGGACGGACCATAGAGGAACGCCTCCGGGAACACATTCGCCATTATACAGTACAGTAATACAAATAAATTCCCTCCACGCATGGAAAACTGGCCACGCCATTTTATTTGGTGACACCCGCCTCCTAGCCAGAGAAGGCCGCTGGGGAACGAGAAGAGTAAAAGAGGCAATAGAAATTATTAATTCCCCGAAACATTAATGCTAATCAAGGCCTACGTCTTCACAATACCTGGAAGCATCTATTTTACCTGGATGCCCGGTTGAGACTGAGCATGACCTATCTTGCGTTCGTACAAAAGGAGCTCATTTTGAAATCTTGTAGAGCCCCAGTTACACGAGATGAAATGCGAAATTTTAGCTTTATACGCAAATAATAAAGTGTCCTAACTAACACGCAATGTATATTTTCTCTCTCCTTTGATATTTATGAGATAAGTAGGTAATAATAGCAACAAGGAACAATATTTAATATAATATTTGGGCTTCCTTTGTATAAAAATATTGACCAATATTCCAAACAATTTTTCCAATCTTCCAGGAGTATTCTGAATTATTCAAAGCTTTCATATGACTCAATAGATTTAGCTAAATAACTTCGCGAGCGCAACTTGCTCTGCCTGTGCGTTGGATGAAACACCGACTGTCTATCTCCAGCACAGTCAATAAAAATCATACCCATCCACGAATATACTCTAACGTAACGGTTGGAACCATCGATAGGGAGTCTATTTTTAATTCCTAATTACAAATTACAATGCAGATCAAATTAGTACCCTTGAACTGTTAATGTCTGCAACATGAAGTCGACTGAATTAACTATAATAACCCCTATCATTAAATTATTATCCAGTCTCAACCGAAATAATAACCGTACCGCTTGAACTGCTGCATCCGTCCTGGTCGGACGCTGGCAAAGGAATGACTCTTTCACGATTTGCGCATACACACGGCTTCCAACACCATCACTACATTTCCTGCATTTTATATCCTCGGGGCCACGCTTTTCAAAAAATGAACGGCGTTCTTACGCCAAGAATGGAACTCTTATTGATCGGTTGTCCTAACAACGCGTATTCCTGGGCTCTAAGCGTCCTGTACGCATGCAGTCAATCGTAATTATCACGCTTGATGTCGTTTTTCAGTTTAAATATCACCGGAGTATTCTGGCTTATCACAAAATAAATATTTAAATCAATTTTGCCAAATTAAAGAAGGTAACAAACGAAAACTCTAGGCCTTTAACGGGGTCATGACTCCCACGGCCCCTGGATCTAGCAGTGGTTATCAGGCATTGTTTGACCTGTACCTTTAACACGCAACAGAAATTACTGGACAAAGAAGTCTCGTTATTCTGTGCTGGCTCAAGTAAACGATGGTAACAGGCCTAGGGCGAGACACAAAGCGATATGCTCTATTACGTTCTTATTTGAAAAATGAAATGAAAACAAAGAAATTTTGATTATTTTCCACAATGGACCCCTGTAGATAACAAACTGCTGATAATATGTTATTTATAATAGACCTAAACATTATTATTTTCGTCAAGTCGCTTCTTCAATGGCAACAACTATTCTATAGAATTTACAGATTATGAAGTGAACATAGTACTCAGATAAAAGAGGTAAATTTATTATTTTTTCGAAATATTTAGAGGAATTGAGCAAAAAAAAAGATCACAAATATTAATTATACCATTGTTTTATTTTTCACCAATGGGTAGTGTCAATTCTGTGATTATAACATTTTCGCCCCATCAATAGCATATGTCAATAATCATCTTTCGCTATAGTTGAGTTCACAGAATTCTCTAGACAGTCTCATTTCATCGATACGTGAGAAAATCTAATAATCTAATTGTCAGTAGGACTATTGATACAGTATTTCAAAGACAGAGCTTTTTAAAACTCCAGTCATTTGTTCATCTAATGGTATGCAACATGATTACTCAAGTTAATGTTGAAAATTTTAGTATCACTTCCGGGATCCCTAGACTTAAGAGAAGCGCAATGGTGACCCCAAAAGGTCTGGTAGTGAAGGCAACGGCGATATTTCTCCTCTTTTTTAAAAATTGGTTGCGTCTTCAGTTGACACAACGCGTATCCAAGCCCCGGGGGGCATTGAGCGCTTTGCGCTAACGCAGTAATCCTCCATTGATTCATTTCATGTCGTCATATCTGTCACGTCTCAAGTTGTCAGTTGTCAAGAGGACCGCAAGTAACATCTCCGAGTACGCGCTTCCAATATGCGCCCCTGCCGCATTACCCAGCGGCCAGAATTGGGAAGGAATTAGGATTGGGATAGGGTTTACGACACTTCACAGAGGTTGGACTAGCCCCTTTGAAGCAGGCAAACTCGTTTTGTCGTTTCACATGAGGTTTTACGGGGATTCTACGGGAATTGAACCCGGAACCTCAGTGGTGAAAGCCAAGTAACTTCGTCATCGAGCCACGAGTGAATTTTCGGCAAAGCCTTCAACGTCTACTTGCATATTAAATGTCAACGATGCGTGCGACCAAACATGAATGAATTATTAATTTGAGGCCATTGTGCTGTTATTTAGATTTTCTCTGCAAAATTGTCTCTGCACGAGATTTACAACATACGAACATAAAATATCAGTCAGTAGGAAGTTCATTTTAAACCACTGCTTTGTATGTAGTATTTTAAACATTTCAACAATAACACATCGTTTCTATCAATTTTAAAAATTCAATTTTAATTCATATTTTAGTACTTCATATAAATTACATATATTTCTAAATGTTAAATTTCTCAGAATCAAAGAAGGTTAAAATTTAATTGTTTATATTATTTACAATATTTATTAACAATTAATCAAAAAATATACATTTACAATACACTGTCACTGGGAATGCGTAGGTCAAGTACGCAATTACATAATACAAAATTGGCAATTTTGTTAAATGTACAGATTCAGTCTTAGTGGTGTGGCGTCGTTAACACGAGGGCCAGAACCGTTAGATTGGTGAAAGTACGCTGCGGGGGAGGAAGGGGTTAAGCCTGAACATCCGGAGTTTGCGCTCTGGCGGTTGACTCATGTAGAGCCGCAGAGCCACAAAAATACCGTTGGCTGTAAACTCCGAGGAGGCTAGCTAGCGTGCCTCAACCGGAAGCAGGCGAGCCAACCCTGAGAATCCAGTGTGGGGGCGTAAACCAAGGCTGGCCAGCGAGTCTCGCGCCAGCCGGCGGGCCTATCTATGGAACAGTGGTGGGGGTGTCAGCCTCAACTATTTAACGCGGCGCCATCTGCGCCCGCGTTCTCATTCAGATTGCATCGGGTAGCTTGTACGTGTATGTACAAGGAGGGTGTAGGAGTGAGGGCGAGATGTCCGGAGAGTAAGGGCCAGACAATCTCACGTGCTGTAGGCACACGGTCGCCACGACCGGGTTAACTTTTGGCGTCAGGCCATGTGACGGTAATTGTCACGGGACAGACGTCCGACGGCGCGCATCACGCGTGGCTTGTATTTTCTGCGGTAAAGCAGTGTTCCGAAAGGAAAAGGTTGCCGGAGTGTTTTAAAATTAGCAATTCATTGTAACTTGTACATAATCTTTGAATATATTATTTTTATTTTGTTATTGAAATTTATTTCTTATTTCACTACGTCACAGTGGCTAATACGCTGGAACCTTATCCCATTAGTCATGTACAGACTGAATTTGCCCAAAATGGGTACTCTTCGTCATTTATTTTAAATTTAAAAAATTAACGTTTAAGTTTGGACTATGCGCTTCTGCTCATGTAACACGAGTTATGACAAGTGAGGGAGCAGGCCCGCCACTTCTCTGGAAAACTCGATTGCTAACACTATCCGAGAAGCCCCGAAAACGAGCACGAGGCAAATAGTGCGCGAGGTCAAGACATCACAGTCCCTCGTATGGAGAACAATTCATGCGGAGAGATTACGACTTTTCCATTTCCCACGGATGCAGCATTTTTGCAGTACGCACTTATAACGTGGTTTTCAATTCTCTAGGCATTTCCTCCGCAAATACAAAGAAAACCATGAATGTTGTTTTTTGTTCAGACTAATCCTGTTTTACAAGAACTAACACAACTAATGTGCACAATTTGCATGCGAGGGTCAAGATAAATATGCCTGTTGGACATATTCTAGCTCATCAAGACCGATTTTCTGTAAATGTGTCGGTTGGCATTGAGTATGAATTTATCCTGTCCTCATTTCTTTCATTTTAGGAGTTCAGTTTCTGAATTTTATAACTCAGGTGTTCCCAACGTTTTTGGAGCTGAGGTTAATGAAAGACCGCGTTTATGCTACCGAAGTCGAGGATTGTGATGACCTTCGGAGCATTGAAAGTGTGGCGGCAGAAATTAAGGATCAACCCGGCATAGTTGTGCGTATCACAAAGGCCGTGCGGCACAGATGCTTATCTTGCGTTCACGCAAGAGGATGCCATTTTAAACACTTGTGGATACTCTATTACACGAGGTGAAAACGCGAAATTTTGGATGTACAGCAATTATGATAAACTATCCTAAATATATAAATGCTCTCGTGGCTCAGTGGGGACGTCGCTTGCCTTTCACCACTGAGGTTCTGGGTTCGATTCCCGTAGAATCCTCGTAGAACCTCATGTGGAATATGTTACCAAATGCAAACGAGTTTGCATGCTTCACAAGTACAACCCCTGTGAAGTGTCCTGAACCCTACCCTAATTCTGGTCTCTGAGAAGTGCGGAGTGCGCGCAGTAGGAGGCGCGTATGCGGAGATGCTACTTGGCAACTGACTGCGACGAGGTTAATGGAGGATTACTCCCGCGCTGAAATGAATGGAGGATTACTTCAAACAGGATTACGACCCCCCCCTCCCCGAGACTTGGAGACGCGTTGCATCAATTGAAGATGCAACAAAGTTTTTATAAAACACTTAAATAACAGTTTTTTCTCTCTCTTTTCGTATTAGTTAGATAAGTGGACCATAATTGCAACAGGGAACAATAATTAATGTAATATATGGGCTACATTGTTTGCAAACTATGATCAATGACAGAACATTTTTTTTTTCAAAATTTTGAATAGAGTTTACACTATTTCCTTTTGCAGTCATGGATAGCGTACTCGATCCGGGTGCAGTATGTGGAAAGAGCAGTGAATCACTCTGTATAAGAAATAGACAAAATTCAATTTTGCAATGATATTTCACGGAAGAGATTTCTCTATTCGTTTTATATAGATTATCGTAATATAAGTTTTCAAAATTTAACAAAATGTTTAAACAATATTAACAATTACTACTTTGAAATGATTCATGACCTAGATGATTCGCTACTGATCCTTAAAACGAAAACAGTGTTTGCAAAAGTCTGCTTATCTAGAAGGAGTTTGTGTAACACGTTCGATTTCCGGGCGAGTCAAAACTATAGTGTGTATTTTCATTGTAATGTCCCTATGTTGCTGTGTGATGATAAGAATATTTACTTCTCAGGTTGAGAAGACCGGAATACGGCGTGGGGATATCTACGTGCGAACCATACATACCACCTTAATACGTGGCCTTGAGCCCGTTCATGGGCTGTCGCCCAAGACCAGATCGGTCTCGATGTCTTTGATTATATAGATCATTCAAACTTGGCGCGAAAAACGAAAGGACTCTGCGAACGACTAACGGCCGAATGTGTCTTTGGCGCGTCAGCGGTTTTTGAACAGGCGTTGGAACGGGTAATGAAGGCTCTTCTAGCAAGGAGAGTGGAGATGTTGTGTGAAAGTGGATACGACGTAATGGCAGTAATCTGGTGGAATCGAGTACGATAGTTGTGCTATCAGGATTGTCATAATGATATCTGATTGATGAATCGTGAAAGTGATAATTTAAAGCAGAAAACAGGGGAGAATTGGTCAGTGGTTAGAAGAGCGACACGTGGTTTATTAGAGTGCGACTGGGACAGTGACATTGCATGGTGTGATGCCGAAGACAGAAATGTAAGCTCATAGTGTTTCTGTATATCAGTTGAAGCAATCTGGAGGCAATGTGCAGTTTTTTTCATGTATTGCATCGACGGCACGGCGTGTGGGAAACCTCCAACCCGAACGGTGCCGAACCATACCGAGCGGAGCCGAACGTCTCGCACGGCCCGGGGCGAGGAAGCAGCATGGGGCAGACAACCATACTCTTCTACTATTAGTTGATACTCTTCTACTATTAGTTGGGAGATAATAATAACTTTATGATTAATTTGTATTAATTGGGTAATATTGTATAAATGACGGTAATATGGAAAGCCACACTATTAATTATGATAAGGTCAAGTTAAATAGAAACCAGGAGGTCATGTTGGAAATTAGGTGATATTTGTAACTGGAATTATGACAAAAGAGATATTTGTTGATTCATATTTAGTGTGAAATTGTAATATTAGGATTAGTTAGCATTGTGATTGTTATAATATTAAAGGTGCATTCGAAAAATAAAAGTAATTGGAAATGAAATTATGAATGGTGTAAAGATCATGATCTTGTAAGAAAGGAGCCAAGGTGATCATCATTATGAGTATAATAATCATAAACCCATAGAAAGTGCCGTTGCAGTGCAGGTGTTGTTTAGTAAAGAACACCAAATAGATGTATAGACAACAACAGGTACTGCCAAAGGGCTAATGGATAATATGATAAAATTTCCATTTAAAAGAGTTTTACAGATTTTTGCGACTCTTTGCAAGACATTATTTTGAACCCTTCGCCTTTGCTTCACTTGTCCTCAAAGGTTGATGCACGCCTAAATATTTATAGGTATCCTGTTTCCCAAGTTCTTAGATATTTGCACCACACATCAGTACGAGTTTGCCAGGATCAATTACTTTTCCTCTTTTCACGTGCACTGTAGCGCATTATCAATGCCAAACAAACAAACACATTGTCAGTGAAGGATTTTACATGTTCAGGTAACAAGGAAAGTGGTTCTTATCTGTTGCGTACAACTTGAGATTGTCCATGTAGAACTGATGATTAATGAGCGTATGAGAATATTTAGTGATTTCATATCCCATCATCGAATCTTTTAACATTCTATTGAGAGGATTTAGGGCTAGGGAGGACCCCAAGGAAATAAGACAATGTCCCTGACGAATGTCTCGTTTGATCCTCAGTTCCTCCCGCACCAGTGATCCTCCCGCGCCAACGCGGACGATTTGAAGCCGCTGGACGTATATGAATACAAATAAACGTATCGTCTCTCTCAATCAAAAAATGTTTTAGACCGAACATGTATTTTTTAGTGTTGAATCCGAATCTGCAAAAAAGGCGGAATTTCCCATCTAAGATTTCAAAGTTGGCCCCAAAAGTCACCCTCAAGGGGCGAGCGGGGAAGTTTGATTTTAAGTTTAACAGATGTCCCCCTTGGAGATATTTTTTTACCGTTAACATTTTTGCATGTTGAATGTTTGTATGATTCGAGTTATTTTGTTTTTTCAAGTTAAATGGGCCACCATGTGTACTGTGGAGAGACATGTGGTAGGTCTATAGTTACTTGGAGTCTTAGGATTGCTAGACGTACCATAAATGTAACTCCTTCATTAAAAGACGCCGTAATGATAGTTGGATCGTTGAATGCGGCCTGAGACCACCTGGCCAGAACCACATGGGTTCGTGGGAAATTGATTTCACCAGAAGATTTATTTCCCTTCAGTACCTGGTGATTTCCAATTCTGCGTCTTCCTGACTGAATTGAATATATCTCTCTGTGTAAAATCATGCAAGCAAATTTGAGGTGTATCACAACACTTCCCTTTCTCTTCTGCTACCCTGTAAGCTCCGTCATTATGGGTCTTGAGAATGCTCCGTACATTACTCCAATATTCTTCCATCTCGAAGCTTTGAAGAACCGTTTCTGTAAACTTTCAATGTCGTTGAGTTGGCTGAAAAAATTCGCATGAATACATAGCGTTCTGTTTACTTCACTTCATTGCTGTATGATATCTCCTTTTACGGCACCGAAGGACTGCGACGTTGTATTTCAGGTACTCAAGTCGATCTCGCAGCCTCTGCTAGAAACTCGACTGTGTTCTTCGAATTCTCATCTTTTGTCCAATCGCCTTCACTGCATTGGATACCTTTGTAAGTGCGTTCTCAGGAGCTGTAAAGAATGTTCCTATGTGCCGCCGGAAGCTTTCAATCTTACATTCAATACGCCTCAACCTTGTGGGTTTAGTGGACTGTACTGTGTCTTTCGATGATTTCAATTGATCCTTTACAGGTTTATCGAGTCTCTGTACGACAGGAAGGGCTGCGCAATACACATACCTTTCCACGTCCTCAAGCAATCTCGATTGTTCTACATCCACCTTCAGCAACATATTGACAGCTTCCATCACCGCATTTCTGCGTGGACCACATACCATACGAGGGATCCATGATCAGGAGGATAAGGAGATACTATGATAATATGTCTGCAAGTCTTCATAATGCCCAACCCAAGAGATTTTCGTAGGCACTAGGAGGAAGGATTCATCAGAATTCGTCTCCACAGACCATTCCTGATTAGCTTGTGGGTCATTACGTCATCCTTCATCAGTCTCATTCCTATTCTCAACACCCAAGGATGCTTTTACATACTCCCAAATGGTATTTATCTCTGTAGTTAAGAGGAAGTTCCTTCCAATGATAGTGCCCCGCAGGTCGCAAACTCTCTGCTCGGATACCGGTATGTTTGGATGCAGCTGTAAACATTCTTCGTGAAATCGCATCCTGTATCCCTGCATGTCCGCTTCAAGTCTGGTAGCCAATAAGTACGCATGCATAATAAAGACATTTAAGTCCTTCGTCAATTTCACACACTGGCATTTGTTTCGAGGTCGGGCGGCGTGAGCTATCGTCTCACCCAAGTTGTGACCCCCAGGACTTGCTTGTACTGTGGTCGCCATACGTGTTGCAGCGCCACACCGTCCAGGATAATATGAGGAGTCTCCGCTGCCCTTCACTAGCACAGGAAGCATATTTCACTGCGATGCCAGTGCTAGAATTTACATCGCCGCCTTGCAAGTTTGGTTCGCATGCATCACGAATCCTTTCGCTTCTTCTCATAACTGCTTCTCTCCCGACGCACAGAGCAAGGATCGAGAGAGTGAGCACCTCTCGCCCCTGAACCAGAGCCCCAACTGCGCACCGTCACCCAACACCTATAGTTGACGCTCAGACACCTATAGCTCGTAAAATCATAGGGGTGGTTATTTCGGATGCTGCCCCATTCTCAGTTGCCAGTTGGTGTGTCTATCCAATTCCCGGGAGTCAGGGGTATATGTCACCTCCCAGCTTTCAGAAGAACATACATGTATCAGATTTGGCGGGTGACCATTGACTTGATAGCCGATACTAAATAGTACCTTTGCCCATTCCCCACGTTCCGTAGCTGTTACCTCAGTTCACGTAGAGTTGGTTTTCGGGGAAGGTAAAGAAAAGGTTAAGTAAATGTTATGGAAACAGAATCGTGAAGACAGATACGGTAACATTTTGGCATAGGAATAGAGGGAACTGCAGCAAAAGATATAGAGAATGAAAGACGGAATTTCTCTCTCCCTCGATTAGACCAACTAGGATCACGCATGCATGCATCCTGCATTTCACCGTGGCTCAGTTTCATTATCGCGGTGGCGGGTGCATGTAACTTTCTAATTGGAAACTAGCATTTTACTGAATACAATTTTTATCTCTCAGGATTGCCAGCCCTGGGGGTACGGAAGATGAAATGATGATAATGAGGGATGAAGGGACGACATACTCCTACAGACATACACAAATACACCCATGCCCGAGGCAGGACCCGAACCCGCGATCTTCTGGTTCGAAATCACTACGGAACTATTGCCTGAGCGATCTCGGCCATCTGATCGGCTGGAAAATGCATTATTATTATTATTATTATTATTATTATTATTATTATTATTATTATTATTATTATTATTATCATCATTATTATTCCTCTACAACACTACGTAGAGTGTGGGCTATTCTAAACAAAGCAATGTGTGGCACTTCTGAGTCTGAGCTGGCAGTTTAGCTAAGTTCTTACACAATTTGTTTCGGAACAAATCCCTGAGCCTCGACAACTAACGGGACGATGTCTTCTGGAACGCCCCACATTCGGCTGATCTCGATATTCTCTTTTATTGAAGACGTTTCTATGACTCTTTGGTTATGATCGCACGGCACTGCAACATCTACAAGTAGATACGATGTTTTCTCCAAACCTCGGATAACAATATCCGATTTGTTTGCCGCTATCGTGCGATCAGTTTGAATTTGTTGGTCGAACAATATTGTATAACGTCAAACAGAAGTCAGCAGTTTTGGTGAGTGTTCGTACCTCTAGGGGCATGTGTTTAGAACATCAAGGGAAGTACAGATCTGCCTTTTGAAGGAAGTACACTCCCTGCCGTGTCTTTTCCAATATTCGGTCTTTGCTAGAATCGAACAAGATGTGACGATATGATCAATGGTTCCTACTTGTTCCTGGCTGATGCGACATTTATCATCTTGGGAAATTTTGAGAACCGCTTCATCATAATGTCGTGTACTCAATGCCTGATCTTGGACATCTATTAGAACTGCTTCCTATTGTGCCTTCATTTTTCTTCTTTTAAGCCACATAAATAATTGATATTTATTGATCTGCACCTTCCTCATTCTGATTGCTGCTGCTGACCACTGGACATCGAAGCTACTGAGCCGCTGCTTGCTGTGCTTTCTCCGCCGAACCCGGAAGTATATTATTCGGAACGCCTCTGCCTCTACACTGCGCTGAATATTTTTTAAGTTCCAAAATTATTTTTCGGACTTAAAAATATTTTCGTCAGTCCCTCCCGGGACTTTGATATTTTTGCACACATATGCCCTTTATAGGGCTTGAGCAAAAACCATCAGTCCATTTCAGTACTAAACTCTTCAAGACCTTTTTAGGACTTAGTACTTCTGTTCTATTTAGAGCAGTTACTTTCTTTGGAAAGAGTATAAGTGCCGTTCCATCTTCACTAATGGAGAACGGCTACGGCGTTCAACGAGAACGGTCCTGCGCGCTTTCGGATCAGGGCGCCTTGGCCGTCTCGACCAACGGCGTCTCGGTTTCGATAGCGCCCGAGGGTCTTGCTGCGTTTTTCACGCCGCCACCAACACCACAGCAGAAGCTGCAACCGCCACCGCTTCGGCCAACAAGATTCAGGAAGAAATCCTAGGCGCCATCAATCAGCAGGATTCCCCTGCCATTCAAACGGCCTCTTTAGGCACCAACAAAAAGAGCAGAAAGAGCAAAGTTGACGAGGACGGATGCCTTGCAAATTGACGGCCAATCTGGTCACGCTGTTCGCAGCCAAGATACCTACTGAGCAATCACAGTTCAGCAAAGCCTCTGGCAAGACGGGCTTTCGGAGTTTTACTCCCGTTCATCTTGCGCTCAGCCAGTGCCCGCCGACGCCGCCACCTTCGGAACCTCCGGCAAAGGCAAGACGCTGTCGTCTTTCAGGCGATGCGCCGACCGCCGACGCCACCGCCTCACGCCTTCCACCTTGCAGCTTTCTAGCACTGCCTGCGAGCAGGGAGGAACTGCAGGTGGAAAATGTGCCCGTCGACAGCGCCGCAGCCGCCGCCGTTGCGACCCCGCTTGCCGAAAAATGGAAGGCGGAGGCCCTCGCGGTTGAGTTCGCGACTCCCGGCGCCGTCACCTCTTCCACCCCTGCCGCAATGCCAGGGCAAAATCGCCGCCTCTTCCATCTCCTTGCCGCTACCTACGCCGGCCTTGCAGCCTGCGGCCGTTTCAGAACCTATGAGCCTTAAAAGCGCCTCGAAACCGTGACACAATGCTTGGAACACCCAGTTACAGGTAAACACTACGGAAAATTCTTATCGCTGCAAGCGCGCAACACCACCGACCATGTGAAGGTTGTGGCCGTGCTGAAGGAACTGCAAGCGTCGTACTTCACGCACGCACCTATGGAGGAACGAGGTCTTACGCTCTACCTGAGAGGCTTGCCCCCCCCGCCCCCACGTGTCGACGGATGAAGTTGCTGACGATATCGCAGCGCATTGCCCGAGGGAACCTTGGCCTGCAGGAAACCAGCTGAGGAGGCGTCGAAACGGGAAATTAGTACCGTTAGATACCTACTCGTCAACCCCATCCCGGGTGACGACGGGAAGTAGCTGTTTGCCTTGATGGCGATCCTGTCACTGCGCACATCGAGGTCACGAATCGCACTGACAGAGCATCTGTTGTATATTCAAGAACAATTAAGAAGACAACCGTTCTTATCCACAATGCAGGTTTATTATTCTGAGTCCAAAAGCATGAACCAAGTAAAAGCCAGTTCGCCGTTTTCCAGAAAAGGTCCCTTTCACAAACACTAATCATCAACCACCTGGAGAATCACCGTTACCAACACGTCAAATAGCCTTTGGCACCTCGTCACTCACTGCACTTGGACCGTCACTCCCTCCGGCCCCGCAGGCCGGCCGCTTTGTAGCTCCCGAGCCTGCGGAGCGAGTCTCCCTTTTTCCCGCGCCGTTCCGGCTCAATGAGCTCCCCGGCCGCCGCTGCAGCCCTGCCCTCAAGCGGCGCTTCCCAGCACCTTCCATTGCTGGGCCCGACGCCCGGTCGGCCGGTGCCAGTGTGCCACCAGCCTCTCCGGCGCGCCGCTGGGCCGCTGCCGCGGCCCTATCTGTTTATGCCATAACAGTAACCGTCTGTGGGTGGCTAAATCCTTAACATAGTCACTGTCACTTGCACTTGCACTGTGTTTGTAGTCATCGCTGCTGGAAGCGTCTTTCTGCAAAAGGTGCTGCCTCTGGTCGCACACGCGCGCACATTGCCAGATCAGCCCACTCTGCATTCACTGCGGCGAAGGCTATCTGACAAAGGATTGCAGCAACAACGACAAACCTGCTGTCGGCTGCAACTACGAAGCTAATCACTCTGCAAACTACGCCGGCTGCAAGGCCCACAAATCTTAAGCAGCGAAAAGCAATAATGTTGAGCCGAAGCAGAGCAAAACTGCTCAGCCGACGCCACAAAAAACACAGCTCGCACGCAAGGCAGGTAAGAGCACTACCTTGGCGAAGGCGGAGCACTCACAACAACATCACCCTGAGCAAGCGGCGTGGCGGCAAAGGCGGCAACGAATGTCCGAAACGGTCGCTCACCCTGATACCACCGCACGTAAGGCGCCTTTAGACAACACGCCTGCTGCGGAGTTGGAGAAATTTCGTAAGGAGGTTTCTGAGCTGAAGCTGCAGGTTACAAACGTCACTACACTGCTACAAACTCTTTACGCTCAAGTGTCAGCCCGCAATGGCTGAACACCAAACGCAGGGTAACACCAGAACCCACCCTATCGCGGTAGCTGCATGAAACGTCAACGCTCGTTCCGGTCACACGGACCCAGGAGATCGACGCATTATCGAGTTATTCTGCAATATACATAATATAGATGTTCTTTTATTGCAGGAAACAAACTCCATAAGCGCCGTCCCTTGAGCTAAATGACATAGTTTTCTACCGCATCGCCCAGCAGCTTTACCTCGCCTGGCGAGGCTTGAAGCGGCAGCGTTTGTGGTAAACACGACGAAAGGCGACGTTGCATTGGCGGCAACATACTTCGCATCAAATCATAGATGACATTTCGACACTGCGTTCTCCCTAGCACCGCACACGGTCTTGGCTGGAGACCTGAAAGATAAGGCGTGCGAGGGATGAGTCTGTAACACATCAAAAAACAACGGAAACTTACTCACACGTTACCTGCTATCACACTGTGACACTCATCCCACCCTCCACGCCTACTCGCTTCCTCATCGATCCTCGCCTCCGAGCCGAAATCCTCGATGTGGCACTCACATCAGGGAATATTCGAAATACTTCTCCCAAACCCATCCTCCTCTCCCTTTCCGATTACATCCCCATTACCTTCGCAGTTGGTAGCATTCGCGCCTTCTGCGGTCCTAGGCAGTGGGACCCACAGTCCACCGACTGGGATGAGTTTCGCAATCAATTCGCACAACTTCACACACAATCACAAACCTCGCTGACAATGGATTCACCACAATCTATAGACCCGAGGTTACACACACACAAAACAAATACAAACAGCCCACAGAAAGGCGACGCCGGTTTTCTGTCGACCGAAGAGGGCTCACATACATTTACTCCAGATGTCGAAAAGCTTCTGCGCAAAAAACGCAAAGCTAGGCGACTTTGGCAGCAGTTTAGGCACCCTGTACTTAGAACACCGCTGAAGGAATGCGAAAAACGTCTGAAAACGGCGCTCGCAAACCATCACTCAGTAGAGTGGGAAATATCATTTTCGAAATGGAGAGAATCTCATCATTCTCGAAATGGCCTGTTCAAATTCCAAAAAGAGCTCAGGTCAGTACCCATAACCTCAATCGCCATACGTGACCACTACAATGCGGAGGGTAAATAAACATACCTCTTTTCAGATCAAGCAAAGGCAGAATTCTTCGCCGACATGCTTGAAGAGGGGTTTGTGAACAACACTACACAGATGGTAGATGACGAGGAAACCATCGACAGCGCCAATACAATTACACATTGTACAGTCGAAGAAGTTTCGACTACAATGAAATGCCTGCGTCGCAAGATAGTTGCAAGACGCTGGACCTTCATGGAATAGGTTCTCTCTTTCTTAAGGAGACCCAACCGGCCATCAGAACAGAGCTTACGTGAATCTACAACAGCTGCATTACACAGCGGTACTTTCCGGAAAATTGGAAATTCGCAAGTATTTCCATGCTTCCGAAACCCGCTAAGGATCTCACGATCACTGCGAGGTACAGACCAATCAGTCTCCTTGTTTAGGGAAAGGTAATCGAGAGGCTTCTACTCGCGCAAATTCTACCAACTGCTCTCTCACGGAACCTCATCCAAGATGAACAGTTTGCCTTTAGACCAGGCCATTCCGCTTCACTACAAGCACTTTGCATGGCTCAGGCGATTTCCGCTGATCTATTACTCTCACAGGATATAGATGTCTTATATCTCGACATGGTGCAAGCCTTTTAACAAAGTGCCACACAGTACACTCATCACAAAACTTCGGCACAGCCTTCCAGAAGACGTAACCGAAATGCTTAAGTATTTCCTCACAAATCGTGCATTCGTGGTAAATGTTGGTAAAGCGAGATCCTAAACGCAAATGATTGCTGCTGGAGTCTATCAAGTCCTCTTTACTCTGATGTCATAGCCGTCTTAGGAAAAGGAATAAACCTAGACCACAAATTGAAAATACTTCAGATATATGAACCTGATGGTGAAGTGGGCGGAACAAAACCACCGAACTGTCTCAGCGGAAAATTCATAGGCAATATGTTACACCCGCCGAAACACAAATGCACTAAACGTTTTACACCATTAATTACATTTGGCACACAAAAACTGGCGTGAGCGCTTAAGACAACGTATTTAGGCGTCACATAGAACAGAAGTACAATGATACACGACTCATAATACGCCCTCCATTTTGGAAACGGTTGAATGTACTGAGGACTGAACTTGATATCGAATCATTCACTCAATGCTAGAGACGTCTGTCGTTTAACGTTATCTATTAAGCCTTCCAAACCAACGAAGCAACGGCAACGCTAAAATAATAAACCAAACACCTCCTCACTATAGAACAAAGAAGACAAGTACTCCTCTAGGATATTCTGAGGGCGTAGTGCAACACAAAGGCCGATTTTGTTATTGACTAAGATCCGACGCGAACCCGCGCTAGCCACTTACCATGAAAACAAAACGCGAAATGCAACAAAAAAATCATACAAATATTTGGCTAAGCCGAATAAAACCATTATTTTTAGATAGATTATTCGGTCAGATTCCATTACCTGGACCCCATTACCTTGACCTGGAATCCATCATGGACACTTGGAGGGACTGCTCTCCCGAAGTAGTGTGTGACTCCTACTCACAAACCCTTTTACTAATCGACGTGGTACTGCCCTGGAACCGCGTTAATATTAATTCAGGGCAGTGTCGATTTTAGATAGCCCCCTCCGGACTTCTCCAGTTTTTTCTTGTGCGTGTCATCAACCAGTTATTATGTTATCACTGTCACATTTTTTCGTCTCAGGACGCACTCCGCAAATGCTGATACTGCATTCCAAGATTGGGAGTTGCGCAGCATTAGAGGGACATTTTCTGGTGTTACATGTTCTGCGCTTAATTCGTATTTCAAAAGTATTCTTTCTTCTTCCCATCTTTTGCACTAGAAGAATGTTTGGAGTGCGTCATCTTCATTGTTGCAATAGAGACATTTGGGGCTACTTATTTTCTGCATTTTGTGCAGGTATTTTGCAAAGCAGCCATGACCGCTAAGAAGCTGGGTAAGTTGGTAGTAGACTTCACCATACTCTCGGTTTACCAATTTGTCCAGTCCAGTCAGTCTCTTGGTCCATTTACCATAGTTGGATTCTTCCCATCTTCGTTGCCATTTCTGTAACCGTAGTTGGCGTGCTGTCTTCTTTGTTTCGGATCTGCCTTTGTCGTTTTGGGTAAGGCAGATGCCTAGAGTTGTCGGCGAGATCTATTAGACGGGTGCTCGCTATCACTAGGACCGCTGCTTCGGACACAGTGCGGTATGCGTACGAGACTCTCAATGCTCCGCATCGCTGCAATACTGCCAATCTCTTACGATACTTCCCTTTCTCCAGGGCCTTCGCCCATATTTCCGCTCCGTAGAGGAGAATTGACTCCGTAACAGCCATAACCAGGCGCCGTTTACTAGATTTCGGACCGTTGGTGTTTGCCATCAGTCGACTTAGTGATGCTTCAGCAGCCTTACCTGCTGCCCGCTGCATATGAGGCCAGTAACTCAGCTTCGTGTCCAGCGTGACCCCTAGGTACTTCGCACTTGATGATGTTTCTATCTCTGAGTCTCCGACCTTAAGTATGACCCGTGTTGGTATCCGTTTCCTGAATATAACAATTTGGGACTTTGCTTCTGCAAGGGACACACAGTTCTCATTCATCCATCTTGTAATGCGTCACATTGTTTCATTTAGGTGATGGTGTGCTTCCTCGATGGTATGCGCTGTAATGAGCACTCCTACATCGTCAGCGTATGCGACAAACTCCGCGTCTCTAGGCATTTCCGTTCTCAGAAGGTCGTCGTACGTGACATTCCATAGGTGCGGTCCGAGGATCGATCCTTGTGCAGCTCCTCCTGACAGTGCTTTGACACGTTGACCTTCGTCTGTATCGCACATGAGTGCACGGTCCCTAAGATAGCTTTTCATTACGCGCATGAAATATGTAGGTATCTTTGTAGTAGTAGTAATTGTAGTAGTAGTAGTAGTAGTAATTGTAGTAGTAGTAATAGTAGTAGTAGTAGTAGTAGTAGTAGTAGTAGTAGTAGTAGTAGTAGTAGTAGTAGTAGTAATAGTGTCTGGCGACTTCAACGCGAAGTCCGCGGACTGGGGATCTCCAAAAGAAAACGCTAGGGGAAATGATAACAGATTGGGCAGCAGCACTCAATCTAACGGTTATGAACACGGGATCACAACCGACATTTATAAGAGGCACGCAAACATCATTCATTGATATATCACTTTGTTTTGATAATTTAACAAGTCGCATTTCAAAGTGGAAAGTCCTAGAAGAAGAAACAGCAAGCGACCATGAGTACATAACGTTCAAAATATCTTAAACACTGAAATACACAGAACCGCGTAGTACCTCCCCCCTCATGCGATCAAACTTGACAAAATGCAATTTCGACGTGCTCTACAAGTCAGCGCATTCAGAAGGTCCAACTATACACCCACGGAATGCATGAAACGTTTACGGAAAGCATGTAAAAACTCCAAGATTGATACAAGAGTCAACATAATAGACCTTCCATGGTAGAGACCTAAACTTTCTGTACTAAGAAAGGAAGTCCTTGCCGCTAGAAGAAAATATCAAAGACAAAATAGAACAAATTCTCCGGGTGATTCGACGCCGGACAATCTGCATAAAAACTTAAAAAAGACCCTCTGCAAAAGAATTGCTCTAGAAAAACGTAAGTGTTGGCTCCAACTGTGCCAGAATGTTGAAACAAATGTGTGGTGGGACGGCTAGAGAATAGCTATCAAAACACTGCGCGTAAATGACCCTAGAGTACATTTGCCTGTAGAAAGATTGGATATCATCAACAGACTCTTTCCACGACACACTAAGAAAATATGGAACGTCGAAAATGACACCAAGGAAATTCCAGCCCTGACAGAGAGCGAGCTCCGAAACGCCGCAAAGAAATTAAAAGAAGGCAAAGCACCAGGACCAGATGGAATACCGCCGGAAGCAGAAAAAATGCTGGATGTCGTGGATTTCGAGTACACGAAGCCTTAGAAACATTATTAATGCAAGGTACCTAGCCGCGTACCTAGAAAAAGCCCAGAGTTCTATTAATACCTAAACCGGGGCTCAAAAGCTATAGACCCATATGCCTGCTGGATACTCGCGACAAACAAATAAACAAAAACGTGATATTAGGGAGACTAAAAGAAGAAATTAATAGAACAGGAAACCTGAGTGTCAGGCAGTATAGCTTCAAACAACACAAATCAACATGTCGAGCTATCAATAATGTTCTTAGTAGAGCGAGGGAGGCTAACTGCCTGCTGAGTGTATTAATACTTATTGGTGTAAAAAATGCTTTCAACAGTGCGTCTTGGTCTGCAATTATGAGGGAGTTGGAAGAAAGAGGTATAGCACGTTACCTTCTTAATATCATTGGTGAGCACTTATCCCAAAGAGCAATTACTGTTGAAAAGGGCAAGGAACTAGAAATGCCAGTAGGGGTCCCACGGGATTCAGTTCTGGGTCCAACCCTGTAAAACATACTTTATGATGGAGTCCTGCGACAAAGAACTCCCGAAGGGAGGACACTAATCGCGTTCGCAGATGGCCTAGCAATCGTAGTCACCTGAAAGACGACAGAAGAACTCACGGTCAATGGAAACGCAACACTGCATATAGTGAACACGTGGATGAGACAAAACTCGCTAACCCTGGCACACCACAAAACAGAGGCCGTTCTTTTGCCAGGAAACCGAAGACCCAAACCTATTCTTTTCAAAATTCAAGACACTGTAGTGAAAACGGTGAAAGCAGTTAATTATCTAGGGGTGGTATTATATGAAAGACTCACTATTGGACATCACTTCAATATAGTGACTGAAAAGGCAGGAAGGACAATTGGACTGAAGCAGACTGATGCCAAATAGAGGAGCCCCCGGCCAAGGAAAGTAATTAATATTATGCTCTGTAATGCACAGTGTATTACTCTATGCAGCACATATATGAGCAGAACCAGCAGAGAGTAAATATAATAAGACAAAACTCGCAAAGGAAACGCAAAGGAAAATGGCACTGCGAATTGTATGTGCATAGAGAAGAGTTTCCGCAGAAGCAGCATTGGTTATAGCAGGACTTATGGCAATACACATTCTGACCCAGGAAAGAAAGGCATTACATGAAGCAAGAGAGGAAGGCACAACAAAAGAGGAGACCCTGGAACAATCCTTCAGAAAATGGCAGAACGAATGGGATAATACACCCAAAGCTTCATGCACACGGCGTTTGATCAAGCAGATCCACCCCTCGGTGACACGAAAACATGGTCATCTAAACTGCCATACAACACAATTTTTAACAGAACATGGTAACAGGTATACACGCTTAGAATTGGCAAAACATTAGATGACCTATGCCCCTACTGTCAGGCCAAAAATACAGCAGAACACATTGCTTTTCACTGCTGTAGATGGGAAAAACAAAGATTCGACCTAAATCTACAACTGGGAGAAGATCTAACGGCAGAAAACATTCTAACCAAAATGAAAGAAAGCAGCAGCAACTGGAGCAAAATAAGTAAGTATTTGTCTACTATTTTAAGCACAAAAGAAAAAGACGAAAGAGTATCACGACGTGCTCTCCTGAACCCCTAATCACCACGGTGGAGGGGGGACGTAAGGAGCTATAAAAAAACAGAAGACATGGAATAAAAGACTGCCCACTGTCTCCGACGTGAAGCCAAACCGGCGGTTCCGAGGGCATTAAGAAGGACGGTTCGACATGACCTCTTGTTCGGTTAGCAACTTCACTAACTACGCAAATAAAAGTAATATTAAATTCTAGTAAAATAAGTCAACTGGAGAAGAGAAGCAGACACATTCTACGTCTTTGCATTTTATTTCCCACGCGTCATACACCAAGCTCAGACCGGTAGGCAACAGATACGTAGGCATTCTGATTAGCCAGGTAAATTGAGCGAGTACCGCCGTGTGAACGAGTGTAACCGGCTTCCGATTCCTTTAATTCCGTTTTACTCCGTCGGTTGAACCGGAGATAACCTGAGGAGCGCTGTAATCGCGAGGTCTGATTTGATTACACGGAGACTAGGTTCCGCAGGGCAGCACCAGTTGTCACCAATGAATTTCTTTATTGTAGTCACGGCAGCTTGTTCGAATATTTTTTATAGTTGTGGTAGTAGACTAATAGGTCTAAAGTTTCCGGTTTAAAGTGATCTTTTTTACGTTTTCGAATAGGTAGAAATAAGGCAGTTTTCCATTCAGTGGGAAAATAGTTTAAGCGCAAGCATGCGTTGTAAATGACTGTCAAGGAGCATACTATAGTTTTGGGGAGATTTTTAATTATGAAAATAGGAATTTGATCAATACCTGGAGATTTTTTGTTTTTCAGTTTTGAAATTAAATATGTAGTTTCAGGAGGAACATACGAGGAATGAATTGTATTCGTTCTGACCCTGCGTGGAAGGAGTTTGCTAATTCTCGTGTTATATTTTGAGTAATAGTATGGTTTCAGAAGGAATTCACTGAAAATGATTTCTCAAAGTGTTTTCCTAGTAGTTCAGCCTTTTCTGCATCTGAAGTAGCTAGAATATTGTTAGATTTTATAGGTTTAAGATGTTTTTAAGATAGAAGACTAAAGATTGTTAGATCTTTAGTAATTACTTTTTGCCTCACCAGAATGATACTGGATTTGGTCGTAATTGTGAGGTAAATTTATTAAATTGTAAGAATGTGAGTTTCTCTATTTTATGTTTTACCGGTCGTGTTAACGCATTGAAGATGCGTTTAACTGTAGGCGTACGAGTTGTTTGCCGTTGTCTGCGAATTCGATGCTTTCGAGTAATTAGTTCTAAGATATCCTTTCGTAAGGCAGGTAGCGCGTATTGTTTGCGTTTAATTGATGTAATAATCGATGAGTGAATAGCATTAATTATATTTTATGATTAGTAATTGCTAAGTCTATGTCGGTTGATGTGTGTAGTGTTTTAGGGTATTTATCTAACTTTAGTGTTTGTGCAAGCAACTTATTTGTAAAATTAATTATATTTATTTCGAACCGCACGCATTTCGTGCCTATTTTTTTGTGTATTCAATAGTCACTTATGCAAGACTATTAATTTGCTAGTACCGTAGTTCAATGTGTTTTACAACGAACTGATAGTTCTAATCACAATTACCTGAACTGTGAACTACTTACATGTCACGTGAGTGTATGTACGTGCTGCAGAACGGCTAGTTTATTGTCGCAGCAACTTATTTCATTCGTGCTCATTACACAAAAGTACTGTGTTGATCTTCCTGCTTAAACAGTAACTGTGTGGGCAATCTTTCCCCCGAGAACATGTTTATTTTATGTATCACGAACACTCCAACGTATTCTGCCTTATGGCAGGCCAGCCAACGTGCCTGCCTCAACCCTCGGGCGCAACAAGAAACTCTCTAATTGGAAGCGCGCTACTCGGTGTATCAATAGGCATGGCAGTTCGTAAAGCCATCGCACGTAACTGTCTGTGTTCTTTTTTAAAGCACTACGTGACAATTCTAGAGGGAATCCCTCAAAATAGTTTTTATTCATTTTGTTCTGCCCATCATGGACTGTGGATATCAATCGCATTACAATTAATCACGGCATATCATGCTTACATTCATTCAAGAATTTGAATTCAATGAAGTATGCTTTCATGCAGCATACTAGGTTCATCGTACAACTTCTTGTAATAACTTAGTGGTTCAATTACATATATTAATGATATTGCCTCTTTTTATTTATAAATGGTGGCAAACTCCCAATTAATTAGCTTTCAGCTACAAACAAGTTCCACAAGCTTCCAATTGTGGTGGTCCTTCGTTCCAAGGTAAGAATTTAGAGTTATGGAAGGACGACTGGGTATGATGTGCAACAGATTACATCTGTCAATTTACAGTCCACCGAGCATATCACCTGTATATTCGAGCCTGGTGTCTTGTTCATAATACATGGGCAGACATCAGAACCAGTAATTGCCAATTATGTTCTTCGAGCACCATATTATTTATAAGTGCAAATTAATTATGCTAATTAATTGTACCCACGTCTCAATGACGCAACTGTTTCATATTACTTACAATGATAACACTTAATCTATTTAAATATTGTCACCATCACAATAAATCTCATGAAAGGTACCGTTTCTAAACATTTATCTTTGTTATATTTTAATTTATTGTCTCCAAACATTTTGTTATGTTCACTGGAATTAACCTCTAATGAAAGGTACTCATATGTTTAAAAAATATTTCATGTCAACTGCAATTCCTGAGTACAACTTCAGGCAAGCATCGACTGATTTTTACATGTCAACTGACTAAAACTTCATATCAGCATCAGCTGTTTTTCACATGTCAACATATGTATATACTACAGCCTGCTATTGTTGCAATGTACAGTATCCTCAAAAGGACTTCGATTTGGGTGTTATTAGCTTGCTCATGCAAATGCTTCTGAAACTTCAACTAATGTTGCATCCACCAGTTCTTGCAATTTTAAATTACTGGAAATCAAATGATCTAACTTTGATGGCAATTTGACTAATTGGTTGACATTCAAAAATTTACTTGAGGGGTTAATAGTTCAAACTGCCCATTTCTAGAATTTTTTACCTGTCAAAGAGATGTTGCGTAACCTTCCAATCCCAGATGATAAATTTAATGTAGCCTGGAATCTCTTAAAACAAAGGTATGAATCACCCAGAACCATTGTCACTCGGCATATAAGCTTAAATCTTAGGCCACTAACACTCTCTGTGAGGCCAGCTGACTCCTTACAGAATTTAATATATTTCTATAGATTGAATGTCAATGCTTTAAAAAACATCAAGGCTGATACTGACTCATCCGATCTCTTGTTCGTAGTATTGATTCAGAAAAGTTTTCCATCGGACATTCTGAAACCAAGAGAATTGTCACTGAATGACAAGAAACTTCCCAAATTTGACTCGTTACTTCAATATTTAAAATTGCATCGGCGAAGTTTAGGGCTTTGGACGATTCACCTCAATCTCAGTTAAAATACAGTGTTAAAGATAAGCCAAATGCTATCAAGCCTGGTGACTTCAACAACGTCGAAAAGACTAAGACTCCTATTTGCCCCAAATGCAACCCGAATATCTAATCAAAGACAGCCCTTAATTTTTCAGCCTTATACCTAAAGACCGCTATGAATTCATTTCGAAAAATGGCAGATGTTCAAAATGTTTTCTCCCAAAATTTAATGGCTATTCCTGTACAACGAAATGTGCTATTTTTAGGAAGCCTCACTACAAATTATTGCATTTCGGTGAAAAATCTTCTGAATATAAACCTACATCAGCTGTTCTGAGTAGTGTTGCCAAAACAACTAGCTCTGTTCTAATTCCCAACGCATTAATCTCTTGTGTTGCCAACAGTGCCAGAGGCAAATCTTTTGTTTGACGTCTGAATACTGGAAGTGTTGTCAACCTCATAACTTGGGATGCTGTCAATTTGCATAAATTACCTACCGCTAAAGCTCCTGTAACCATTTCTGTTATTGGTTCAGACATTATAACAAGCACTCACTGTGTTTCTGTTACATTCAAGCCATGCAATACCCTTTCGGAATGGTCATGTTAAATTACTTGTTCAATTGTACCTAGCATTCCACAGGTACTTTCTCACAGTTTCAACGAAGGTGAACGGAACCTACACACAGACTTTACTTATGCTGATCCCGATTTTGAAAACACCAAATCTATTGATCTCTTACTCGGAGCACACATCTTCTTTGACATATTATTACCAAGGCCATATTCCCTTCCTACTATATATAAACAATATGCCCTCGACGATTCGAAGCAGATCAGTTCTCTTTGCGAATGATATGAATATTATTTGTAATAAAGAAACCGTAAATAGTACAATATCATAATTTAAAATTGGTTCCATAATAACGAATAAATAGTAAACGAAGAAAAAACAGTTTCAATACAGTTTTCCATTGCAAATAAACAATTGCATACTCCATTGGAAATGAGCTATGTGCAATTGACCGATGTTGCGGTAACATAATTCTTGGGTCTCTCAATTCAGTCAAACCTCAAATGAAATATCCATTTAGATGAATTGAACACCAAATTAAGTTCATTATGCTACGCTGTCAGAACTCTTAAAATTCAGTCAGACTCCATACTGTTCGTGTATATTTCACGAATGTTCATTCCCGCCTGAGATATGGCATAACATTCTGGAGAATCTCATCGTATAGCTCCCAGACGTTTAGATCACAAAAAAAAGAATTGTACGAATTATAAGCAAATTCCACCCACGTGATTCTTGTAAATCTCTGTTAAGTTCAGATTTCTACCATTACTTTGCCTCTTTATTTACTAGTCAAAGGTTTCCTCAAAAATGATTTACTCAATCGTGGTGACATATTTTCAGCTATGTCCCCATGCCTACAACTACAACAATCGGCGTAGTAATCATATAATCGTAAGGTGTTAGTATCAACAGGCCACTACAAAAATTTCACATACAATACATGTGCATTATTTTACATCACATTACCAGATGACATTAAACGATTAAATAGGTAAACAAGTTCATGTGCCAAGTAAAATATGTTCTGCTGCGTTATTGTTTCTGTACCATTAGAGACTACACCGAGCATCAAAAAGGAAAGTAGTACTTATTTTAACAGTGATTTAGAAATTTAATGAGTATTTGGACTCTATAATTCGAAACAACCTGCAACAAGTATTGTACATCAGCTTCTGAGTCAATGACTCCCATCTCAGTCAGTTTTTTATCTAGTTTCTATGATCCCTCGAGCAAATGCTACGATGGCCCCTTGCTTTGCTTTTGTGCATAAATGTAAGTTCACTATCTGTGCACGACTTTTATTTTTTTGTGGGTAATATAGTCATTCAAATAATCGTGTTCCATGTTCTCACACAGGACGTCCTCCATGATTCCTTCACGAAGGGCAGGAAAAGGGAAAAATAGCCCACTGTGTACCTGATTTACCTTTGCAGATAGCTTTTATTTCACTGGGGCGAATATTCTTATCAATTGTTACCAAAAATGATAATTTCATCCCTATTCAGAATTCAATTTGTATACAGGTTCCGGTAGGGATCCCAGAATTTCAGAAAACGTGCAAAGAATACATGTCTCCCCACAGCATTGCACACACAGTTTTTAATTGTTTTTGGCGTTAAAATAAATAATAATAAATAATATAAATACATAAATGAAATGCTTTTGCGGGTCAACTAGTATGATAGTATTACTAGACCGTTACGAGAAAATTAGTTTAAAAATATGTATTGTGGGTATGCTGATGTGGTATTGTTGACGTATTTAGATGGTGAAATAATGGAAGACTTCTCCTTCAACTTAATATATAGTTGTCGGAGTCTTAATATTAAGTTGACGGAGTTGACATTCATTATTTCATCATTAAAAATATGAGATATTTTGTGTAATTTTCGGTACAATCCTAACAGCTTTTAAAACGAGTACCTAAAATAGATTTTCTTCAAAAAGATTCAATATTGTTTTTTAAATCATGTGCGCGAATCAAGCCAAGTTTACTTGATAATACGTCATAGGCCAATCGATGCCACTGCAGTGCGTCAGACTGGGAGGCCCTACGTTTCGATTCCCGACCATGGCAGAAGTTGCAACTCTAGCTAGTACATAGCTAGGACGAATTCAGTCGCTGTCTGGATGAGAATTTTACGGTTGGCTGCTCTGATAGTTGTTTTCCGTGGTTTATCCGATCAACACCAGTTGCATTCTTGAGCAGAACCTTAACAATCGGGCAAATGATGGAACGCGATCTTTCTTTCCTCTTCCTTGGGCAATCTTCACCGTTTATACACACACACACACACACACACACTTATATGCACTTCCCTGCCAGATATGTCGAGAGACCAGTCGGGAGCTTAGTGCTTGTCCCCGTTGGCGATGCCGCGCTGGTGGGAAATGCCTAGTTGGGGAAAACGCCGCTCGACGACATGTAGTTCGGTGCCGAATCTCGCCACCCAGTTGGGGAGGATTTTACCTCTCATGATAAAATCATGAACTACACTTTTGGGACTAATGACCTTAGCACGCGTGCCCAAAATATCTAATCAATCAACGGAAGTACACCGCGGTGCGCGGGTATTTATGAACCGTAATCAACTGTTAGGAAAAAGTGCTATTTTTTTGTAATATATTCCCTCATTATCTTACCCTGCCCTGCTACCCTGCCCGGCCGTGTCCCTTCCCCGACCCGCCCGATCTCAGTTTACCTTGTCCCACCCGCTCAGATTCCCCCTATCCATTCTCACACAGCACTGCCAAACTTTTACTTGTCTTCCCTGGCTTCAATTGGCTTCGCCTTGTCTCTCATTGAGCCACTTCGCGTGGCCTGACCTCACCTTTGTTAACCCCGCCACGTTAGCTACGATCATCGTTGCTTACACCAACTTTGCTACCAACATTGTTATGGGCAGAGTAAACACATGAATTGTGGCATACTCCCGACAAACTTCTAGTAAGAATTATTAGATTCAATTACACAGTGCAAAAAATTTGAACTTTGTGTCTTGTCGAGAGATGAAAGTATGTGTTCTTTACTAAATCACATATTTGCGAAAATAAAACCACAAAGGTTTCATTACGTACCATTTTTTACGTAAGCTAGTCCACGAATACGACTTAGAGAAACTTGGAAACATATCAGTATCATTACAGGAGGAATCTGCAAATGATACAGATAGAGATAGTAATAGAGATCATGTTACAAAAATTATTTGTATTACAAAAGTTGTTTGTATTAATTTTTTGTATAATTAATTGTTTATATTACAAAACAAAATGAAACAGTACGATAATACTGATTAAAGCTTACAAGTTTTTTTAACAAAAACTTACAATCTATTTTTTTATAAAATAAGAAGTAAAAATGATGTTGTAGAATTGTTATGACAATGATTTCCAGTGAAGGTATCCCATCGGTTCTCTTCATCTACTTCTTCATACTATAACAAAAAGCAAGCATTATTTTGGGTTGGCTGCAAGTGGGATGGTTTATTAGCTGGGGTAATGTTTCAGTTATTTGTTGCGAAAAAATGCTAAATATGGAGTTTGTAGTGGGTAGAGCGTATGGTATAGTCGATGGATATCTGCACTATTGTCTCGGTGGTTGAGAGCAGGTGGTAAGTGTTGGAATGGTATTTCACGACGGCGCGGTAGAGGAAATAGCTTGAGAATACGATGATCCAGATTCTAGTTATTACCAAGACAGTGGCATTTTAAGTCCTGTGCATGCTGGCTTTTGATAAAGCGATGATGGCTTAGCCAGCGATTGATTCTTAGGGTACTTGGATTGAATCGTCTGGATTGAATCGAGAGAAGTTACTATATGCTTGCTGTGGCGCCCAATCTGAATGACCGTAGATGCCATATTGGGATAATGAAAGCTTATAAGAATCAATCACAGTTGTATTCCATGTGCATATTTTGAGTGGTAAACGCGTAGTGTATCTAGGACCAGTATAGTTATATTTCTATTATGTTGAAGTTTGTAGCTGCTTTTTTTGGCTAAGATATGTGATGCTATTCCAATGTTAAGACCGTTTGATACGCTAGATATGTATTTCGCCAGTATTGTTTGAACACTTCTACCATCTGATATATGTGGATTCGTTGTGTTGATGTGGACAGTAAAGGGCAATATATGTGTTTTTTTCTCAGGCGTAAAGGTGTTAAATGGACTGTTCTTTTTTTCGGTTGATGATTTTATTTTCCACAGCTCTTATGGCCAACTTCAATCATTGTGAGATAGTTCTTAGTAGAAATGAGTCTTGACATGCGACATTCAGGCGTCGATCATCTCGAAGCCTAATATGGCCGTATGCATCTGCAAAAAGTGGGAATTGGTTGTTAGTTATCTGGGGATTTGGTATAAAATTATGAAGGTCATGAGCTGGTATATAGAAAAGCAAAGGGATAATGGCCTGAAGTAGAGCTACCAACCTTAGTGGTACTTCCGGCCTTGGATTGGTCATGGAATTCAGATGAATCATCGCATTTTTGATATTTGATTTGGGAAGGTGGCGGTGGATAGCAAAAAGATTTGAATAAATGTTGAAGAAAGGGATAATGGATAGAGACACTTCTGAAAATATGAGTTAAAATATGAGTCCATCGTGCCAGACCTTTGTCAAGGAAGCTTGGGCGAAATAGTCTAGAAATGCGGCTGAACAGTATTTCCTATTTCTTGAAGCAATATATTCAATGGTAAAGTTAGTGATTCTATTATACTTGTTCAGAGACGGTAGAATGCTGTTGTCTAAAACAAATGTGATAAATGCAGGATAAAAAGGACTAGTATTGTTGGCTATGTGAGGACGTATTCTAGATGTAAAAAAAAAGGAAAAAACAGAAGAAGTTTCTCAATACTTTTGGATAAAAAGAAATAAGGGAAGTGTACTGATGGGACGGTAGGGTAAGGGAGGGTTCATTGTGGAGCGGTTTCACCAGCCTTGAGAAAAACTTGAATTTGGGCTAATAGCTTTCCTTGCGCGCGGTAAGTGGCCTGTTTCTTATAATACTGATTGAACATGGATGTGAAATTATAGTCTTGCCGTTTTTCGAGGTAGTTCTTTGAGAGAGAAGTGTGGTGTGGTGATTAAAGGTCATAACAAGAGCAGGCTTTTTTGTGTATTGAAAGACGTCAATAGGTTTTTTGGTAACTTTCTCTGGGAGTGGAAAGTGCGGATTGGAAAGAAGTCATTTTGTTTGGAGAGTTAAAATAGATCACTGAATTTGATTGCTCTTCGGTTAGTATTATAATGGAATAGAGTCCTGGAATACATTAGCAAAGAATTTTGGCAAAAGGTAGAACGCTCTCTCTGTGGGTTTCTTGCCACCCTTGTTTTATCGTCCCTGATTGAAGAAGGATTTGATTTGGTCCCGTTTTATATTAGCTTCCGCTGTGGCTTTAGAACTAGGAGTAATTGTTATCTTCTGTTGGGGATAAGGGTTGGATTAAAAGAAATCTTGAAACTGTTTGTTTCGATTGAATTCGTTATAAGGAGAGCGTTTTGCCTAGTTGGCTCTGTTGTAGTTGGTAACGGTCTTCAGATATTTTGAAGTATGCCCAGATTCTCTGTCTTCTACTCTCTGCTAATTTTGTTTTAAATAACTTATATGGATATTTCACGCAGCCGTTGGGTGTAGTACGATAATAGATGGTGATGAAGGCGGTCAAGCTGCTATCCTAAACTATTTTAAATATTATAATACTCAGTCAGACTTGTCTATGGTGGTCAGCTGATTTAGATGTAATGCGAATGTTTGTTTTCATAGGATATCTGTTATCGTATACAAGGTTCCAGTTTTCTTGCTGTTAAGTATAGTGACAGGCGGGAAAGGGATTGGTAGAATAATTTTGTATAGGCCGACTGTGATAATTATTGGAGTGTGGTCTGATACAGTTGTGGAAGATTCTATGAATAAACATTAGTGGTGAGAATTTCCACTTTTTTGTTATGAATATTATACATTACATCTGGAGTTTTAGTTAGGTCGGTAAGGACCTGTAGGTAGGTTCTCCTGTAGAAATGGTTTTCCTAAGTGATGTGAGGTAACTTTGACTTTCAAGCAGTTGCTCTCCTCTTGGGGTGATGAGCTGGGATCCCCATTGGTCGGTAGTTGTTTAGGCATTAGAGTCTCCTCGCACCATAGATATAACATATTGTCCTGAGACTTAAATAATAGCTTTCAAGAACTCGTTGTTTGTCTAATTTTGAATCTGACGGGGCAGTAATATGGCAAGCTGGATGGTAATAGGTGCCATTCCAGTACCATAACTTGTGACAGTCGTTGCTTGAATTACGCTGCTGTTTCCTGTACAAGCTTCCTAGATGTAATTGATAGTGCGTTTTGTTATATATTGCTAGAGTCCAGCCATGGGCAAATTGCCACTAGGGGTGTTTAGTATCGAAGTATAAAGTTGTTAGGTTCTTCAGAGTTGTAATAGCTTCTTTCTGTGAAAAGATGAGAGTTCAGAGATGAGTAGACATGTCTAATTTTTGTTTTCGTTGCAGAAAATTATGCGGATTCTTGAGCGGATGAATGCCAAACCGAGTTGAGACGGAAAGCTGACATGACGAAGGAATTGTAGAAGCGATTGATGAGAATAGAGTTTGGAGGGAACAGCGACGTGGATATACTGGAGCGTTACATTGGAGGAGTTTATTTGAGTGTGAATTTGCTGCCATTCTAAGCTATGTTTTAATCTACATCGAAAGAAGGCAGGTAGCTAAGGTATACATTTCTTCGTATGGAATGACTATCGTCGTTGTGTGTACTGTTTTCTAATCAGGCTTTGATACGCAAACAACAATCTGCGCACATGTTCCTAGGTTTGGCGACTAGGATTTATGCTGTCTTGACCTTCTTGGAGTTTTCAGGATGAGAATAAGATAGTTTCTAGTAGTTTGCTGCGTTTTCTGCTGCAACATGTTCGTTTTGGGTGTGCGTGGCGCAATCTATTGTATGGAACGCATTCTGTGTTTATTGAGGTTGTTGTAAAAAGCGCTTCTTTTTTAGTATATCTTGTATCTATGGCATCATATTCCGTAGTTTGACGGATGATTGCCTTCACACAGAGCCAGAAGTCGGATTGACTTATGCATTTTCTTTTATGAACTTAACCTGGGTAGTGTTTCTTTTTCCACATGTTAACACACATACGGGTAATGCACAGTACGGAACCTGGTAAACTGTTCTTCCAATAAACTGCTGAATAGTTATTTTATGCATTGTAAAAATACTGAGGTTTCATTGCGTATGGCAGGTTCGAAAGCACAACACAATTTAACAAGTCGGTTAATTTTTGACAACTTTCTTTGTTGTTAGGAATTTGGGTATCAAAGGTTAACAAAAATAGAGGTATATGGTGATATTTTAGATTTAGTCTAATGGGCGGAGCAATATTGATACATCGTTAGTCTAAACTTTGGTGGTCCTTTCCAGAAGACGCAAATTGCGATATCTTTTACATCTACACCGATAATATGTATGTGTCGAAGCAGCGAAATACTATAACGCACCGGTTCTTGTTTCAACCAGGTATGTAGAGCTATAGGCGTGACTGTTGGCTGATACATGTTTCATTATTGTCGCCTGTATGGATGTTCCTGGAAGTTTTTGGCGTTTATTCTTAATTTTGTCGTTTGGCCAGAGAGTTTTGATATTTCGAAATCTTCTGTTTTTTAAGGCTGTCCTTTTAAAAACCTTGAATCATGGCTCGAGGAAAAAAACACTTTTAAATATTTTCCCCATGATTTGGACACAGTTGGAGGTACGGTGGCTTTTTGGAAGGTTCCTCATTGTTTTGCTGTTGTGCCTGTCTATATCCCAAGAGAAGAACAGATGAACTGATTCATTGGTGGGAACTGGTAATATAACACTAGTATTACTATCAGCAGACGCTGATCTTTTGCCGTACCGCTTTAATTAGCTGAGGGCTCGGAAGACGATCAAAGGTTTCAGATCTTTTTGACGAGCGTGGTGTGTATAATTTGCCATACATATCTGCGTACAGGTTACGGGAGAGATAAATCATGAAATCCATCGCACGGGTTAGATGTCCGGCGCCTGTTGAAAGTCTTCGATGACATTTCTTGAAGTAAAGCAGACTTATTCCGGGTGTAACAGATAAATGCAATCCGCAATACTACACGTAGCTACTGATCCTACCGAAGTATTTCAGTTATCTGCTGGCTGAGTTTTAGATAGAAAAGCAACGAAACCGCCGCAGGCAAAGTACAGGACAAAAAAGCCAAAAAAAGAAATACAGAGAAACGCAAAAATTGTCTTTTGTTAGGTGTGATTATGAATGATGAAAAGGCACTGAACACACCGGTTATGCTTTACCAACAGTAACTGTTTTCAAACTATGAGCTGAGTGCGACACTTGGTTATCTATCGCTAGGAACTTTTTCCTTATCTTGGCGCCCTCGCGGGCGAGCAAGGTAAGACACTACGGAGCTGCGGGCACGAGCCGCACACCACAGCGGTCAGGCGAGTACTGAAAGCTTTCAAGTGGAAACTTTCCTAGAAACTTTCGTTTGTGGGTGGATGGTGAAACTTTTTGATGTCCACCTGTAAAAGATTTGGTAATCATCCTCTCTTATATCGACTTTCCGTGGCATCGGTATCTTAATGAAATCGCACACCATGTTCGTCACTCATATCTCCAATATTGGATGGAAAGAAATCCAAATGGTAATGAAGGAAATCTAATTTCAGTTACACCCCATAGCCTTGTAACAGTCCAGCATGTGTTCCGTCAATTCCTTGTAATTCTCAGCCATTACATTTCCAAAGAAATTGTCACATACATTTTTCAATGCAAGCGAAGGCGCCTTCTCAGTATCCATTGACATATGTTCAAACGTAATATCGTTGATCAGGTCACGGATCTGAGGCCCAATGATGATTCCTTCTTTAATTTTTGAAGAACTGATCGAAGGAAATTTAGATAGTAAAATTTGAAAACCCTGTCCAACTTTGTCCATTGCTTTCCCAATATTCTTAATAAAGCCCAATTTCAGATGGAGTGGTGGTAACAGCTCACTGTTTTTGTTAGCATAGGATTCATGCGACAAATTTTTTCACCAGGATTGACAATTTCTCTTAAAAGTCACTCTTTGGCTACACACTGGTCTTTTCTTACCTTACTATCAGAGTGACACAAGAAAAAGCAATATGTTGTGTAACCAGACTGCATTTCTAAGAAAAATAGACGCCATTCTTTCGGAGTGTGCATTATTCCAAATTTTGTAAGCAACAACCATTTATGTCATTGCAATATACCATGACAATATGTCATTACAATATAGTGTTTGGTTATAGCAGGTTATTTTCGTGAACACGAGTATTTACGCTTGTCTCTTTGAAGATTTAGATCTCTTATAAAATCGTTCAATTCTGCCCGCGACAAGGGGTGTGTTTGTAGCCGTGCTGCAGATTGAGTATACTCAAGGTCTTCGTGATCTGTTGGTTGGTCTCAACCGACGTCTGTTTCATCTTTTCAGTGTTCATTCCGTAAATGGGTTTGGAAATGGCAGTGAATAATAATGCGGAATAATGCGGGATTACAGATTCCAAATTTGGATAAGAAACTGTGTTTTTATTTACTTGTAATTCCTCTTATTTTCGTTAAACAAAAGTTGCAATCTGATGTGGTTTCAAGGTTCCCTCTACAACTCTGGTATGCTAAATGGCATAGACGGGTGGTTTCATGCAACCGGTCTCTTAAATAGTGGGAGCAACTTGAACAATGATTCTGTTTTGCTCCACCCTTACCCTCATCTACCTTTGATTCAAAACGTACTTGTATGCCTGTTTGACAATCGAAGAAATGGGATGTCTTTGAGACTTTGTCTTATATTCGTCGCACACATTCACAAAAAGATTTCGTGAATTAACATGCTTCCTAGACATCGCTGAGAATAAGTAACACGCGATCGCGCACAATCAATATTCTTCATGTAAGCGGATATAGACAGTTCAAGAATAGATACTGTGTGATCTCACTATCGATTGACAGAGGCAACTGCAACTTTCCTCTCTCTACCCAAAGTGACTGTATCCCCCTACTCTCTCTGCTCCCACCACGAGGCCTCAATATTCCAAAATTAAAAAAGTGATAATCGCCGCGGCAACATAAATAGCAGACCACTGAGAACATGTAAAATTGAGTTTCGAGAAGAAAGTTTTGGTGAACAATGGTTTTGTTCTGCGGCAAATTTTATTGTCGCACTGTGTTATTTAAAGTGTAACATTGCACTTTCGAAATCAATCTAAGTGTTCGAATCGATTGAATTGAATAACATAGTAGTTCTATATTACATACTTTCTCGCATTATTTCTAAATTTGGAATGTTCGAACATGTAGAGATTTTAACTAAAATGAGACCTGCGCCATTTTTAAGCCCTTGTACATAGAAAACTTAAAGAAAAAAATGGTATATAAACATTTTTTTCTGAAATTTGCCATTTTCTAACTGCAAGCAGAAAGTATGGTAAAAACTACTGCTTTCTTTCAACTGCTTTCTTACTCTAAATTAACGTGTCGTCACTATGGTGACATTCAAGCTCCCGATTGGATCAAACTGTCAACAGCTGATACCTGCCAGGGCAGAGTTGGAAAATATGCAGTATAATACTTTGTTTGGTAAACAAAAGAACTTAAGAACTTAGATGTACGACTGTGAAACAAATAGAATAGCATCAAATTAAGAAGCAAACAATGAAAAACAAGAGATGCGAAGACAAGGGTTGCCAATATGATTGTTAAGGTAGGACATGAAGTCTCTCCATATGAGCAGGTTACTATGATGCGGGCAGTAGAAACATTTTCTTTCCCGTATTCATATGGAGTAACATACGTAGTACTCGTACAAGGAAAGTTATGTACCGCTCAGAAAAATCAATTTCAAGATTTCAACGGAAATACACAAAAACTGATTGCTTCCAAAACATCCGACACCATGGCAAACAGGGAAAAAGAATTAGAAAACTAATATCAAAAAGTCTGTACCATTCTGTAACCCCACTAATTACAGTCTGTCTTAAAAAAAAGAATGTATTTCGAATAGTTGCGAATATTACCTTGCGAGGTGATAACATTTTTTCACGAATCGATTTAGTAAAGGAAAGCGCAGACAGTTTAAACATTTTTTGGTAAAATGGAAGTGTGGAAGGCTGCAAGAAATGGTTGATGGAAGAACAATTACTTTTTTAATAGAAATGTACGACCAGGGACTGAATTTTCTTCGATTCATCGCCAAGAGGGCAGTTCTTCATCCAAATGGAAAGTGTAGAAATTAAGAACCTCATAAAGATATTGAGAAAATATTTACTGTACACGACCAAGAATGTCATTTGAAAATAAGTTAAATTAACCCTGTTTTCAAAATTAATAAGAATAAAGTAACGATCATCATCATTGATAGGAGAAATTAATAAAAATAAGAATTAAACGTATGTCAAATCAGAAAGAAAGAAAATATAGTAATAAAATAACAAATTGCAGCCGATACCTCTTGCCGCTGTAATATTAATTCACAAATGACGTGTTGTCATTTAACAATTACTTACCAGTATAATTCAATTCCCAACATAATAATAATGATTACAAGCCGTAAAAGCAGTTAATTTTCAGATTCACAACGAAGTTGAAGTAGTATAATAGTAGCCTTGAGACTGCAAGAATAATAACGACCATTAAAATAAAAATAGATCTAGGCAAATTCATAATTAGTTAAATAGGTAAATAAATTAGGAGATAAAATGAGCATGAAATGCACGTGGCTGATATTTCGTACGTTTATACATGGCGACTGATATTACGCCACAGGCGCGTACGCGGAGATGCTACTTGGCGATCCTCTTTACAAATGATTGCGACGAGACGGAACGGATATGACATATAACTATTAATGGAGGATTACTCCCGCGCTTATGTTAATGGACACGCGTTGTGTCAATTGAAGAGGCAATAAATTTAAAAAAAATAAAAAACGAGAATAACAGTAAAATTGAGCAAAATAATCTAAAAAATAAAGAATACCATGTAACATTAGAATCAAAAAATCGAAAATTTCAAGAAGTAAAATTATAATTACAATATAATGTAGAATTGAGAGCGGATATTTTAAAGGCACGCAAACGGGTAGAAAATCGATTCGCAAATACTAATCACTGGAGTAAACAAAATTAAACTTATCAAAATAATAACGATACTAAAATTCAGAATATTAATCCAGCTTTACAAGTATTCAGGAAGCCATTGTTGATGTGGAGCAGCAACAATGCGCCACGATCTCTGCTGTAGAAACAAAGATGAATTAGGTTAGCGAAATGGTCTTGCAACATGGGGAGCGCCTGAATAATTTCGAATAGGAACTTGTGAAATCTGAGCAAGAAATAACTTATAAAATTTGTTACGTAACATCAGATCAGGGAATGGGGAGCAATGACGACGAAAAAGAACTCCGGCATGAAATAAATGAATTCAAACGGGAAATAAATTTTGCACAAAATAATGGTCCCTATCCTCTAGTATAAGCTTAATAAATTTTCCTGTTTCACTGAAACTGGCGGGTAGTACGAGAACAACCATCTTCATTTGAGGTGCGTGAATGCAAAAACAAACATGACCGTCGGAAAACAAAATTGAGTTAGCATTGAGGCAATACCAATGACCGTGAGCTGCATATTCTTTTCTGATGTGGAGGAGCAGAAGCAAATATATCTCTAATAATTTTACTTGTAGACCAACGAGGTTTGAGCAAAATCCAATATGCCCACAGGGTTGTTGCAAGCAATAAAGAACATGTCCGTGCAACCTGTAAGATAACAAGATTCACGATCACGTGACTGCGCATGCTGCGAGGTTCATTTCGGGTGTGAAGTCTTCACGACAGCGTCCTATTTTATTTATTAGAACATTGGGATCTGAAGGACACAAAAACTTTGTGTAGTATGTACAAGAACGTACAGAATATCAGAAATGTGAAGCGAATCATTATTCAGAAAACAATGAAAGGGAAAAAGATTCATAGAGTCAAAGTTATCCCAAAGAAATATTTTAGATTTGATGACGTTCCTGCTTGGATCCTTTGGAAACATGTTTTTTCATTAACAAACATGGTACAATTTGCCCTTCAGCAGAAAGGGGTATACTATTAGGAAAGATATCCAATCTAGCAGGTGTATTGACTGAACTTTTAGGAGATAGTGGAGAGAATTCTTCAGATACTCCTGGTCTGGAATGGAATTCCTTTGTTCTTGATGGACCAATAGCTGAAACTCGAACTGTAATGGATAGCCAAGAAATGAAAGATAATTGTGATTGTTCAAAAGATGATCATGACTGGCACATATAGATTTTAATTTCTTTTTAGTACTTGGTAATCTCTTTAGTGGTAAAAAATGGTTACATTAGGGAAAGGAATTGTTGTAGTAGTTTTGTCTGTTTGGAAAAATAAAATATTTGCATAAAAACTGCAGTAAAATAATTTAGCAAAATCAAATGTGATGATAATAGTAGGGAATGTGTTCAATCCCCAGAAAGTAATGAGGATTATTGTCAGGCATTTGAAAATACCACTAGCAAGGAATGTATACGGCAATTTGAAAGTTATCGCACTTTTGTTTGGTCTCTAACAAGGATATTCTAAATTTTGCTGTTTTCTATGCGAGTGGAATAGAAGACATCACAAAAATCATTTTGTGAAGACGCACTGGCTTCAACGATATCTTATTCTTGGACAAGAAATGCAATTCCTTGTAATGCGGCACACGCATATTTTACTCACTTACACACCAAACTCCTGTTTGATGAAATACTTTGTGAAGGTGATGAATGAAAGTGGATCAGGTTTCCCGTAACAAAAGTTTCCTAGAATAAATCCCTGATAATCAGCGACGCGAAAATAATGGAGGGTTTACTTATAGGATCCTAAATGAAGGAGATTAAGAAGGATCATGACCTTGAGGCAAGTTTGAATAGTGTTGAAATGGCTGCTAAGATGTCGCTTCGAAAAGTCGTAATGGAATACCTTGTTAACAGAAAAGCAGAGACCTATGAAAAACTCCATCACAATTATAAAGTTCTTGGATGTTACAAGTGCCTTAATACATATTTTCTGGATTCACACTTAGACTTCTTTCCTGAAAATCTGATGCGGCGACGAACACGGTCAGCGATGGCAATAATTACAAATGATAAATGGGCGAATGGCATCAAAATATGTTCGCAGGCTATTTCTGTGCTCCAAAAAGGAAATAATCTAACGAAATGCAATAAAAAATCGTTCTAAATATTAATTTTGTTTGAGATTATTACATGGAAGTAAAGTAAAGAAAACCAATAACAGTATGTACTTTTTAATTGCCTATTACAAAGAAACCTTGCCCGTTACACATAAAACTCTATAAATTTAAAATCAGAGCACTATTTTTCATGAGAAACAGTCATTATATTCCATTTTACAGACAAAAAGTTAAATTTTGTCGACCAATGTTATAAACAATATGCCGACAGCAATTGAAGAACTTCTCGAAAGGCTTAATAATTTCCATCAACATGTTAGCTACAATGGCGACCGTGAAACAAAAGACATGAGTGGTGATAATAAAAATTGTTCGGACCGAGCAGAAAAGAAAATAATGATAAATTTAATGAGGATGATACTTTACTACAAATAAGGAAAGAAACAAGAGGAATATAATAAGAAGGGGACTACTGGTGGAAATGGTAAATATTTTATGAAACGAAGGAAGAAAGAAAGGATCCAATCGAAATTAATGCCATTCAGGAAAACTGAATACAAGTAGGTGCAGCGAATCAAACGAGAAAGCCAGTGTCGCTCCGACCGTTGGCGAGTAAAGACGTCCCGTTGTGCGATAAGCGGTAGCGATAAGCTGTAGTGAGCTCGGAGTGCGCAGTCATAGGCCGTACAGTGCCGAGGTGAGTTTTCGATTCCAGTGTTCAACATGATCCGACTGAATCAAATCATCGAGTGGGTATAAACGACTTATAACATGTGGTATGTAAGCTTTGGTACCCCAACGACCATTCTAGCATGGCTTCTGATCAGGAGTCTCCTAACAGTGAATCCAACAGTCAAGTGCAGTTAATAATGAAAAACAGGATTCTGCCAACAGATATTCGACTGCTGCTCACAAAGTTTGTCCCCAAAAGAACACGCGGATTGTGATTGACTCCAGTAGAAGGAATATCAGTAAAAAACGTACATCCAGGAACTTGCAAAAATTATTAATGCCTCATTACAATCGCTTTGTTCGTCAAGGATTTCAAAAACCGTATATGTGTATATTCTCGATTCCAAGGAAACTGTAAACATTTAGTTGACCAATAAATCAACTATTTCAATAATAACTCATTCTACTATTAGACCGACAATTACGCAGAATAAAAGACTCCATTCTTCTAATGTGTGCCCTATTTCCCACACTCAGTAATTATTGATGAGCTAAGAAACTGAAAATAAACGAATAGGCTCTACAATGACCTTCCTGAGAGCTGGCATGTCAGAACAGGTTTCAGCACATTTTGAGCTTCCGGCGAACAAATTTACATTATCCGGATGACATGGACAAAGTACCAGAAACCATTGAAAATTAAAATACGACGGACCACAGCTGTTCTGGATACTATCCATCTGTCAGGATGTATATCATGTTTTCTATTAAAGAACACGGAATTTTTGAAATCATGCCCTATGAACGAACAAAAAGATAACCCTCAGGACAGCCGCGAAGATATTCACAATGAAAAAAAATCAGAGCTGTTCCCCCTCCTCCTTCCCCAGCACTTAAACCCTCCTCAACGGCGTCTCCTTCCTATTGACAACTACCTCCAAAAATGTTAAACGGCGCCCTTATCAGTAGTCTATCTTCAAAATCTGAACCATTCAGAAACGTTATATCCAATCGCAAGTGGAAGAAATCTTAACCCATCTTAAAGAACAGTCTCAGATAATAATAATTTTACCAATCGATTTCACCAGAGTCAATGGATTATAAAAACCATCAATCTAATGACTTCACATTGACAAGTAAAATTAAAAAGCAATAAAAAAACTTCAAACTCGAAAATTTCTGCTGCAGAGAGTCAGATAAACTAGAAAACAACTTGCCCCACTTAAAGAAACTTTTATCACTAACAAGTAATAAGTATGTTTTAAACTGGTTACAACTTAAGAAGTCTTTCGAAAAAAAAAAAAAAAAAAAAAAAAAAAAAAAAAAAAAAAAAAATAACAAAAAAGTTGCATAAACATTTGAGGAACCGTTCTCGAATTCACTCCAATATAAACGGCTACTACTAATGTTAGAAGAAACCTACCCCCTTCCTTACGATAAAAAGCATCAAAAGACGCTTCACCAAATTTAAAAAAGAATTAAAGAGTTTATGACCAAAACAATGAAATTTCAAACTCCAGTGACAGTGATGAAGATCAATTTGATACTCTCTTTTAAATTCTGCCTCCTTAAAATGGCATACACCATTCTCCAATGAATATAATGGCTTTAACCCAAAAAGAGGAATTTGCTTCTACAATCAATAACTCAACCCCGATACGATCTGCCTTCAAGAAAACAAATAATAAAATATACCAAAAGCCACCATTAAAAAACCTACAATTTGTATTTAAAAAACAGAAAGATGAAGCATAGCTAGTGGGAGTACCATCTACACAACGTCAGCTTATTAAAGTGTATGAATTCATTCTCAATTCAACCCTGGAATGTTGTTTGATGTCCGATTAACCCATAAATAAGGCCCAACGAACAATATGTAATGTTTAATCTCCCCCGCAGTCTTGGCATGCACTTCTAGTGAAACTGATCCACTTAGTATAATTCAACTTCCGGAGGCCATTATATACTATTAGGTGACTTTTCAACAGTCACAGTTTCATATGGGGATAAATAAAGATACCAAGAGTAATACTTGAACCAATATTGGATAGGTTACCAACGTTAATATACTCCAACGATGGTTCACCTACCCATCTGCAACAACACTTATAAAACAGTCAGTACCATTGATCTCCACTGTTCTTCATCCAATTGCTCATCTCTGGACTGGAAAATCTCTGATGAACTATTTGTCAGTGATCATTTTCCTAATTATAATCACCAAACAGTCGTGATCTGCAAAATGAAACCCAAGGTACTCCCAAATGGAAAACTTCGGAAGCAGACTTCAACAAATACAAATTAATTATCTTAACTAAAATCAATAAAATGAAACTACTGCACAGAACTATACTTCTATAACGAAGAAGATGAGGACCTAACTGAACTTATCTCAAACTGCAGAAACAACTATACCTAATCTCAAAACAAACATTCAAAAAGGCCACTCCCTTTGTGGAATCCAAGAATGCCAAAAATGCCAGAAGATACACAAACATTCCTTTATTAAATTCAGACAATCCAAACAACTGATAATCAAATGATAGAAATAAAAAACGACGAGCTCTAGCAAGTGAAGAACATATAAAGTTAACAAAAGAAAATCATGGGGAATACCTTTATCTCATCTTTAATAATTCTACAAGCACATCTGAGAATTGGAAAAAAATCAAAGCAATAAATGTATTATACAAACCGACCATGTTCATTACCAATGTTAACGCCGTGAATAATAGAAACTTAGATCTCCCAAAGAAATAGCAATACTTGGCTCAGACCCTTTACTAATTAACTCCAAGTGACAAAAATTCCAGTGATGAATTTCCATCGTATTAAACTAAATTCTGCGTGTCACATAGATAAAAATATTGCCACTAAATACCTTTGCCATCCTAATACTATGAATATCCTCTCCAAGTTCAAGAAATTACTTCAGTTTCTCTCCCAATGTTGAGAAAGTCCAGCCCAGGGCCCAGATGGCATTTTAAATACTTTTTTGAAAGAACAAAAAAATACAATCAGTGCCATAGAATATATTACTATCACATATTCAACGAAACTGTTTAATCTCTGGGTCATTTCCTAAAAGTGGGAAAGAGAGCGAATAGTTTTACCAATTTCCTAAACCAAATTAAAGGGACATTAAACAATCCTGGAAACTATTAGACCATAATCATTAACATCTACCCTTTGCAAAACTAATGGAAAAGGAAATCAACAGAAGCTAATATGGCATTTTAGAACACAACGACATGCTATCCCCTCATCAAATGGATTTAGAAGAAATAGATTCAACTATGGACCATGCTCATCAAATCCATAGCAACATATGTGACGATTCATAACAAACAACACCTCACTAATCAGCCCTATATAGAAAAAGCTACGACTTGGTGTGGAAAGAACAGAACCTTACAACTACTGTATGATAAAGAAGGTAATAGACGGACACATATTTAATCTTCATTGCCAACTTTCTTCGCGAAAGATTTCTTCAAGTAAATTACAATAATACCTTCTTACACACAAACTATGTAATGGTTAACCCCAAGGCTCTTGATCCTCAGTGTTACTTTGTTCCTTATTGCCAGTAACATTATATAACTGAACTTATTCAGAAACCGTGAAAAATATATATGTTTGCCGATGGACATCACTATATGTAGTTAGTGGAAAAAACCAAAAACTATTTCAGCAACAATACAAAGGCAACCCTCGATTCAATACAAAAATTGGTCTAACCAAAGTCGGTTTCAAATTTTCACAAATGAAGTCAAAATGCATCATCTTCCATAAGAACGCAAGAACAGCAAGTCAAATAAACTCAATATAAATTTCTAGCCATACTGTGAAAAGGAAATTAAAGATTCTAGGCATGATATTTGACACACCTAACCTGCAACCACACATCAATACAAAAAAAGGAATGCCTTCAGAATGAATATTATTTAAAGCTATTTCTTCAACTCATGGGGTCAGATAAAAACACTTATCTTGTCCACTTACAGGAACCCTCATCCGGTTCCCAAAATAGATTATGGAATTAATATTTATCAATCAGCAAAAAAAAGAATATATAAACAGACTTTAACCCATATCATACTAATGGATTGCGAATGGAATGGGAGCCTTTGACTAAGTCCGGTCTTCTAGTATCCTTGCTGAAGCCAATGAAGAAGCCCCTTCACATAAGAAGACGGAAAATAACCTTTTTCTTACGCCAGCAAAATTCCGTGATTCTTCCTGTAACACACACAGAAATATTCTCCTAAGGATACTAGTTCAAATACCAAAAAAAATTAATTTCCCCGAACCAACATACCAATTGTTAAAACAATACCTCGATGAAATAGAGCTTCACATTTACCCAGGTAAACCAGTATTAAGTCTAAAAGACCGCCGTGGTTTTCTTCTAAAATAACCATTATACAAGTCTTAATGAATGCAGGGAAACTGACACAGGTCCAAAAATAATATCTAGCTCTCTTACAACGAATTTTCAGCTACTTGACAGCTCAATTACACCAGTATTATTTACAGATGGTTCCAAAACCTCTGAATGGCTCTGGATGTGCCTTTTAGATTGATTGGTCAAACACAATCCTTCAAGCTTAGTGATATATGTTCTATATATTTACTGTGAAGGCCTACGGCCATATACAGAGCCTTAAAATGCATCAAAGATATGTTACATACAAAATTTGTGTAATCTACACTTATTCGCGAAGTTGTACTAGAAAGCTTCAGGTAACACCTCCAAACTAGATCAATAATTTAAAAAAACATCAATCTGTAAACGAATTGTTAAACATTAACCAAGAAATAGTGTTTGTCTGGATCCCCTCCCCACATTGGGTATAACAGGCAACGCATTAGTTGACAGAGCACCAACAAGCTACCTCCTTACCTCTGACACCCAATAATGCTACATAATGATATTAAAAAAGTCTTCTTCGGAAAAACAAGGAATTGTGGGACAACCAGAATGGAAAAGTTCTCCACCTAGCAAAGCTTTCATGATTCAAGAAAATCAGTTCTGGAAGCCATGCTCCTTACCTTCAATAAAAGAAGTTGATCAAGTACTTTTACTCGCTTGAGAGTAGGCCATTCAGCCTTGACTCACAAGTATTTAATAACAAAGGAGTCCCCCAAATCGTTGCCTAAACTGGGCCTCATACCGATACCATTTATTCATATATTATTATCATTGCCCTAATTTAAATTATCTAAGGAAATATACAATTTGCTAGCAACATTCAAAACACTTTTAACGATGCAACAGTGTGTATAGTGTAATCCATCTTCCTTGATAAACTCAACCTCCACAAATTGCCTGTAGTTCTACTTCACCAACTTGTCAAGTTAAAAACTAGTCATGCTGTACTGCTAATTGAAACTGATCCACTTTAATAAATCACGGTTCAGCGCCATGATACTCTAGGTGACTTTCAAGAGTTACAGTTTCGTGTTGAGGATTCACACAAGAGATGGAGAGGAATATATAATCGAACATAACAATTCAAGAATATCACCAAATACTGCAGAATACTGCAGGCAGATAATATCTGGTTACTATATGAATGACTGTTCTTGATATTGTTATTTTGTTCTATTTAATTTTCTTATGTAAACTATGATTGTTTACTGTTATAATTATTTCAAACCCAGGTTATGTGGCAATAAAGAATATCCATTTCATGCCTTTCTCCAGTCAAAAATGTCTGACCGTCCATTAAATGGGTAGAAGTGTTAATACCGCCTGTAATTGTATAACCTACAACAGAAATTATTTGTAAATACTGTGATTCTGATATTACAAGCTTGTGGTCGCTCATGACCTCGATGTTTATGCGACCATTATAAATAAATCTAATAAAAAAAAACGAGAAAGGGGAAATGCGCCATCCATATTAAGCCAACATCCATATTAAGAGAAGAGGAGGAATGAAATAAATGTACAGCACTGCGGGCACATGTTTTTGGCTGTTGAAACTTAAAATTCATGTAATTCTGGGAGAAGTGTGACGGTAGTGTGACGAAAAGTTTAGTAAGAATAAAAATGAAAGGGCATGATTTCGAAGAAGCTACCTACACTGAAGTTAAAGGGGGGGGAAACAATCGATTGGCGGTTTATTAGAATAGGGCAATAAGAAACTGCGTTCATGGTGTAGGAGTTCACTGTCCGAACACATGCGATGGCATTCGAGGGGTAATAAGCTCGGTTCTCAGCAGGGATTGCCTGGGGACATGCGATGAAAATGCGGGAGTAGGCAACGAGGGTTTGTCGCTACGTGCCGATAAAAAACAAAGATGTACACGAATCAGCAAAAGAAGACGGGTAGATTCTGGATATTGTGACAATGCAGGTGGCCGGAGTGGAATATCCAAGATCAGCTTTCTGCAACGGAAAAGAGGGCTCCGAACGGGGACGGAGCTGTATGGTGAGGTGAAATGAGCGTTAAAAATAGGACAAATAATAATAGAATATGCTGGCGTTTTGGGAAAATTGGTGGAGTCGATGAAGGAATGCGCGTGAAAAAAGAAGAGAATAAATAATTGGAGAAACTTTTCAAGCCATTAAAGTACCCAATAATTTTGCTTTGCTATTAGAAGAGCATGAACAGTTATTTGTGAAGAAAAGTGAGTTGAAATGAGTAACGAAGTAAGTAGGTGAAGCCGCCAGCAATCGTGATGAAATTTAATAACAATATATGCATGTGAATGGATGGGCAAAGAGTGAATACAGCTGTTCCCCGTGGCGGAACCAAGAAGACACCGTGACAGGTGCATTTCGAAAGGAAGAAATAAAGAAAGACTCCTTTGGCTCAGCGGAGAAGTCGCTTGCCCCTCACAACTGACGTTCCGGGTTTGATTCCCGTAGAATCCCCGTTGAGCCATAAGTGAAATTTGTTACGACAAAACGAGTTTGCGTGCTTCACAGAGTCTAGTTCAAACCTGTGTTCTAAACCCTTTCCATATCCTAATTCCTTCCCAATTCTGGCCACTGAGTGACGCAGAGGCGCGTAGTAGGAGATGTACGCGGAGATGCTACTTGGCGGTCCTCTTCACAACTGACTGCGGCGAGACGAGAAATATTGTATAGAGATATTGATAGATAGGGAACAGACGAGGAATATTGAAATATTATTGGAGGATTACTCCCGCGCTGATATTAATGGATGATTACTCCGAAAGTGCAAAGCGCTCAACGTCTCGCGGGTCTTGGAGAAACGTTGCGTTAATTGAAGACGCAACAAAATTTTAAAAAATCCATGAGATAAGGACGATACCGCCGAAAGGCAACCGTCCAGAGAAGATGCAGAAACTATGTGAAGAATAAAATAGAATAATGAAAAATGTTCTTTAGCGAGAGTCTCTAAGAAAATTAGTTGGGTAGAACTTGGAAAATAAAACTAGCATCATCAGATCAGGAATTATTTCCTCCCAACAATGACTCCAATTTAAGTTAAGAACGGTCAATGAGTAAAACTTGGCGTTTCGTAATAATGCAAAAAAAGTAATAAAGTATAATTGTAGAAATGATAAAACACAAAGTTGGGGGAACAAATTATGGCAAGGTTGATTGGAATGTGGAGAACGATTTGCTCTAATTTGTATTTAATTTGTCTAGTATTGGTTTTGTCTCATGCATTGTTATTTGTGCTAAAATGTATTTGTTTTAAAGGGTACATTTGTGTATGAAAAGTATTTATTTCAAATTATTAGTATAAAATTGACGTTTATAACGTCAGTGACAAGCGATTAGTGTGTAAGAAGCTTGGACCCTTATAACAACCTTAGTCAAGCGATTGTATGCAAGAATGTTGAATGTAAGTGTAAATAGTGTAAGTGAATAGTGTAAGTGAAAATACGCCTTGCAATATATCAAGATAAATACTTCAAAACAAGATGTGAAAAGTGAAAAATTCATCCCATCATTAAGCAGTTTCAAAATGTAGTGATTAAAGTTAGAAAAAGGAATTAGTAAAATAATACAACAGTTAAATTAAATGTGATACGGAAATAAAGTGGCATAAGTTAATTTTCTTTTTGTTAAGAAGATACATGGACGTAAATGGTAAGTGATACGCGAAGAAGTAGCTCAAGGTCAGCGCTCTGGCAGCACCAAAACGCGAGTGTAAACAGAACACAAAGACCGTATGTACTAGATACACGGGTGAAGTGTTCTAGAGAAACATAGTGTAACTGAAATGAACAAAAAGGCAGTGATAATCCTCGAGGTCACAAATTTTAATTTAAAGAATACCAACTTTGTCACAAACTATATTCATGTCAAATTGATATCTGGAACGGGGGTTTGAAAAGGTTCAAAATACCTCTCGTAATATTTTGAAAATTTCATTAAAATATTTCAATGTAGTACCATTAGAAAGATGGATGTATGCAAGGAAATATTAGAAAAAAGTGAGACATTGGGGAATTCAGATTACGGAAAATGCTAATAAAATTCATTTGGGAAATTTGGGGTCTTTAAATATTAGAAAAATATTTTTATTGAAGAAAATATGTTTACGTAATATATTGTCGGTTTGTTTACTACTTCTCAATCAGCTCATCCTTCTTCTAATATAGTTGAGTTGTAGAATACTTTTGTTCAATTTCTTCTAAGCAGTCACTCTAAATAACACAAATTATTACGAGTCTGCAGTCTGTTTAAAGTTTATAGCCAACGTTCGAGCAAAAACGTTTGCTCGCATCGCCCCTGTTTCTTCTCCATGAGAAGTAGCGGTGAGCTATCCCTCTTGAACTGCGAGAGGCTACAGCCATGATAGTAAGGCTCATTCAAGAATATGCGAATTCTCTTGAATATAAATCACTCTTCAAAAGAATACCTTACCTTCTAAATCATCTCTACTTATTTGAATCCCTTTCTAAGCCCTGATGGGCTCTTGCTAATGGGTGGCCGTTTATTTAAATGGAAAAAAGCATCACCACCATTTCAAAATAATAATTTAATAATTTCTCCCCTTCTATACGAAACTAAGAACGTTTGAGAGGGTATTCTCTAATCATGCTAGCGTAGTTAGAATGGTTTAGGTAAGGACTAGTACGGGGTTGCTGCTGCGCCCTATGAAAAAACAATGAATTTTGGTTAGATCCGGTACGCTTAAGCCCCATCCGTAGTAACTTTTCTTTCTTATTTCCAGTATGATGTAACATGCTCACTCTTGCTGGAAATTCCCTAAAATTCTTTACTTGAGGTCCTGTATACCATCTGGCATGCCAAAGCATTTTTTATTGTGATCACTTTTTGAATCTCTATTTAGAATGGGCACTGCTACTCATTCTATGTAATTGTTGGTGTTCGTTTCTTTGCTGTTGTCTCTTAAGTATATGTAATGAGAAAAAATATCCATTAATAGTACGCGAGGCAACTACCTGCATATTATTTTCAATTTATTTAGTCTGAGTAGAATTAGTAGCTAGATAATGTGATATATATGAGATAGGGGTGCTTCTGCGTAGTGCATTACCCTGAATGGTTTCCACGCAAGTCTGCTCCCATCAGCACTTGGGGAAATTCATATTTCGTTCGCCAGCGCCAGTCCATCTCCCCTGAGTTTCATTGGCTGGCCGCAGTGAACAGAAAGATTCTCCCTCACGCCCAAATTTCGGCCCGACCGGAATAATTGTTAACACATTTGTCCCGGCGCGGACTATGGTCTAATAATTACCCACGCAGCCGGGCGCTCCACGGTGCTAGCTATTATTTTACCATCCAGTTTGGGCGCTCCATGGTGTTTGCAATGGAATATGGGGCCAGAATATGAATTTCGCACGTCGCACTTAAAAAATAATGATAATTTCATGTTGGAACCCCTGCTTCAAGCGGTTCGGTGGCCGTGCCGACAGTGCGTCGACAATCATAGTCGTCTGGCCCCCACTGCCCCCCTCTGCCGCCCTCTGCCGCTCTCTGTCGCCCTCTTCCGTCATCTACCGCCCTCTGCCGCCATCTACCGTCCTCTGCCGTCCTCTGCCGCCCTCTGCCACCA
>BOPP01000298.1:523329-548730 GCA_017312745.1 Gryllus bimaculatus | reverse complement strand
TACTTTTCATGTAACACAACGTGGGAGCAGGGCTCAACCACGTGCGCCAGGTACTTGTCGCGCCGCAGTGGAGACCATGTCGCAGGAGGAAGTCTTGACGAAAGTAACGAACGTAGATCGTCACTGCAAGGGCGCTGCTGACGACGCACTCCGCGCAACCGCGGCTTTTATAATCGGCGGGAGGGGGCGCAGCGGTGGGGATTTCGCGCGCTAGCTTGCGATTGGATGATGGTTCGCTGGCTGGCTCCTGGTTGGTTGTCGATTGGGTTGTGGCTAGAATAGGTTATTCTGTTCTTGTAAGGATTTTAATAGTGTTGCGCAGTACGAGATACCAGGTGTAGTGGCCAGGTAGCTTCGCGGGAAGCTATGAGATATTTAAGCACCCCCGATAACTTCAACAGGAAAGAAGAAGGGCTCCAAATTAACTCTCTAACTCTAAAGCGTTTTCTTTATACTTTGGGTGTTGTGTGTGTGTGTGTGTGTATCAGGACAAACCATGCGCTGCTCACCAAATTTGTGACACATGTACAACGGACCTTAGGTTGTGGTTGTATGGAAAACTCAAATCAATGTCACTCGCTGTACCAATGTTGTGGAGAATACCATCTGAAAGAGACCGTGGCCATTAAACATGAAATAAAAAACACAAAGAGAATAAATAAAAATTGGACTGTGATTTTGACAGACAAATCCTTTTCCTGGCTCATTTATACAACATTTATCATGCGTCGGGATAGTGAATTAGGTATTGAAGGTCATGATTGAAAACATACAGCTGCTTTGCAGTGAAATTTTAGTTTAATTCATTAAATCCATAGCAAGTAGATGCAAAGGTAAGTAATACATATGGAACGTGACAATACAAATTAAGTAGGTTTTGCAATTAAAATCTGAAATTTATTTAACAGTTTGTAGAAATTAAATAACATGTATAATGTCCACGAAAAGAAAGTATTCACACATTTCTACAAAGCAAATTTGATATAGAAATTACATAAGCATGTTGGTACTTACGTAATAAAGGAATCATGTTACTACATTGAAATTATGAATCACTTCATTGGAACAGCAAATCAAAATTAATAAAGTTTTCTAAACTTTTCGAATTACGTCTTCAATCATGTGAGATATTGAAAATAAAACGTATTGGAGCACTCTTACCAAACGGACCACCATCAAAACCATGTTAAAATAAACCCGTTATACAATCAGTAAACATGACTTCCGTGGTTTAAAACATAACAACACCAATGTTATGGAAAGCCCGTGAAGTTACATTTTGACTGCCATGATACAGAATGCATCATTAAGATGTGCAAAGAAATGAAAACTACATGGTGGAGATATTCACTTCGCAATTCTAGCCAACATGGCAGAGATGCTCGCACCACCAAAATCTCTATTCAAGTGACCGAGCGGACGCGACGCAGGTAAACTTGCGTTGACTATTCTCTCCAAGCTAATGCGGGTTCCATCGACTACATAAAAAAATTAATTCAAAGAGAAGAGGCGAGAAATAATACTACTAAAAAATTACAATATTTTTAAAATGTTGTCTAGATTATGATTTGATATAAAATTTGATTAGATTCCGAAGTAAAACCCAATTAGCCATCTGGATGGCTGAGATCGTTAAAGCAGTAGTGTCGTATCGATCTCAGACTGAAGGATCGCGAGTTTGAGTCCCACCTCCATGGTTTACTTGTGTTAGTCCTTTCACCCCCTATCCCTACCATATCATGACATTTTCATAGTAATCATAATGTTAAAATTCAATAGTGGTCGCTAATGACCTAGATGTTGAAGCGACCTTAAATAACAACACGAAAAAAACAATTGGAATCATAGTGTTTAAGGACAAGTCGGAGATCAGTTCGGAAATTGACGATAGGCGTCGCTGATGACTGAAACATTTGAACATACATAACAATTAAGACAATCATAAATTAAACAGAATACAATGTTGAATTAATTAATGGTAACAGCATCTTACCAACGTTATCCCTTGAAGGTAGTCAGGGCTGCCCGATAAATACGAGTATTAATTCGTATTCTTTATACCGCAAGCTTGACCAAATGAGTGGATGAAACGCTTATCATGTAAGGCATCGTACATGTAGAATGTAGAATAATTTAGTGAACGATCATGAAAAAGGAGCTATTAATAATGCAGAAGTATTTAAAATAGAAATAACCGCACCCAACTGACGCAAAACATCATGTTATTTTTCAAAGGTTACGCGATTTACACGTGGCGAGTCATTTAATAACTTCACCAGCCGATTATGCTTGGTCAAATAAAAATAATATAACGAGTGCGTTACGCTCATTTAATTCCTGAATGGAAGGCATGGTTACGTGAAGGCAGAGTGCGAGGTGAAAAGGTTGAAATGAATAAAATAGAGCTCAATGTTGGATTCAAACACCAACAAACCATTTTAATGACTGCTACTTCCACATGATAAATGTATCAGGCGTGTCCAGATCAATTAACCACATAATTCTTCTACGCCGTTGTGTCCGACAATGACGAATTACTAGTGCTTGTATCCTCGGAAATAAGGTCAATAAATAATGAAAACTATGATGAAACTGAAGCCGTGTTTCCTCCAGGAACAGAAGCCTGCACTTCAAAAGATCCAGATTACTTATTGGGAAAGACTGACACTGCCCTGCACTTGGTAGAGCAGGACGACAAGGAACACGCGACCTGAATTTGTCAAAAAAAGAATCTGAAGGGTCCAGATTACAGTTATGGAAACAACGTGCTGTCGGGACAAAAGTTCAGTTTAGAAACCTTTCCCCAATAATATGCTCCAAAAAGTACTTTATGAAACCTATTAAACTCTGGATTACATTAGCAGATGAACAGGCTGACACACTTATACATAGGTGCTTTAAAGTGCAATGGCAGGGAAGCGACCATTGCTACTGGGCGTACAAAATTAAACGGCTACTTGACCGCGCGATTGGGAGATAGGGGAACCCGTGAGATAGAAAGGATGATTTCCGATAGACTTGCGGATATAAAAAGGCAAGAGATCTGGGCAGCAACGGCTGAAAAACGTTCGCTGGTAGCTCAAATCCATGCGAGTCCATTGTGGGGTTGCGAAAGTTACGTACATACTCTCGGAAAGGACGCAAGAGGGGGATACGCTTGGTTCAGGGTTGGGGGATGGATGCAGCGTAGACTAAAGGACGCAAGTGGTAATGACATATGTGTGCTTTGCGGGGATAGGGAAGACGGGATCCACATCCTCTTAATTTGCTGTGCAAGCGAAACATGGAGAAAAAATGGATGGGAATGGGAAATTACTACTTCCTAAACAGGAACGTAACGCTCGCCCAAAACATTTTAGGTGACAAAAGGTCTAAATTTATGAAAGAATTAGGAACATTTTTAGGAAAGGTTCGGACCATTAGGGAAACTGAAATTAGGGAGTGGGAAAACAGCACCGGTTATCTTGAGTGGAGCCTAGACTGGAGAGAAATGAATAAGTCAATAAGCTAACAATAAGTAAGTTAATCAGTAATTTTATGTTAAGTTGGTAAACAGTTAAGAAATAAGTCATAAGTCGTAGTCAATCGGTATATAACAGGTCAATATAATAAATAAAATAAAACTGGCATAGTAATAAGCACATTACGGGGTGATCGAAAATTCAAGGGCAGAGGCGTTGGTGCAGTCGATCTTCTGTGGCGCCGTTTGATTTCAGGTGCTGAGGAGGCCAAACACTGGAAGGAGACGGCGGGACGCCCGCGCCAGAAAATAAATAGTTAAAATAAACGTCGGATAGATTAGAATGTACTCGGCTTCTGACGGCAAGTTTCTCCCCCTTCAGGGTTTTTTTCCTGAGCCGTAACTTATGGTCTCTTTTCTGCGGCTTTGATGCGATGGAGAGACCATTTGGGGTGAATACCAGAATTCGAAAGATTAGAACGCTAAAGGATGTAGGTATTGTAATGGCTTAAAGGCCTTCGGCCTAGCCACATAGGATCAAGTAATCTAATTTGTTTGTAATAATTACCTATTAAATAAATAAATAAATACTTTTACTTTCCCGTACACGTACGTATATACGGAGTAATAAACGTAGTATAGGGAAAGTTATGTAATGCTGCGGAAAATTGATTTCGAGATTTCAACGGAAATACACGTTTTGGGGTCCGCAGATACCGAAAAAGTGGTTATTTTCAAAACGTCCGTCTGGTTCAAAGCGTCAATTTGGCCGTGTGTGAACACCAACAGCGCCTAAACCATGTGTAGAATTTGTCCCCAATTGAAGAAATCCCAGGCATGAAGAAGCATCAGACTCAAGTGGAAGCTTTGAAAATATCCTTTATAATTTATTGAGTATTTAAATGAAGCATTGGAGCACTTCCAAATTTTGTGTTCTCTATGATGCAAATGAATGGCAATTGTTTATGGATACTTCAAACTATCGTTTCAAAGCAGTGGAATAATTTCACAAGTGAGTACTGCAACATCGAAGGAAGGAGCCAATTGGGCAAGCAAGGAGGCAAATGATAAAACTGATGTATGAAATATTGGAAGAAAAAATGCGACACATTGAGTTAGCAGCTTGGCAATCCTTTAAGAGAACTGTGCAAGCATTTCTCAGGACTATGAAAGAAGATAATTGTAAAAAATGATCACAAAATGGTGAGAAAGCTACAAATATACACTATTGTTTGTGAATATTGCTACACCCAGCAGGACTGGTTCATTCATTACTATTTTATTAACCCCGAAATAAAATGTACTACTGATGCCGGGTTTTTTTTCGCGTATAGGCCAACTCGGACCACGCGTGCATCCTGCAAGTACCTTTATCTGAGGGGGATCGGCATATTAGCTGAATCCCGATTTTTATCCCCCAAGTCAATTTTTAGCCCTGGGGGTAAGATGATGAGCACACACATATAGACATACACAATAACACCAGTGCCCGAGGCGAAACTCGAACCTGCGGTCTTATGATCGGAGGCCGCTACAAAATTATTGCCCAAACGATCCCGGCTATCCGACCAGCTTATTGTCGATTATTAAATAAACAATGTTGAAAACGGAGTCAGAGTTGTGTGACCATGCCAGGCATTCGAATATTATTTTAGAGAGTACGAACGGGCACAATCAAATAAAACAAAATAAGTAAATCTACTGTAAGAAAAATCTATTCTAATTTCAAAATGGGTACGAATTCAACTGAATTATTCAATGACTTTAAAACAGCTTTTGATCTTGTTGATCATAAAATTTTGCGGTCCGAATTGGAAAGATCTGGAGTCAGAGGTATTGCTCTTGTTGGGTTTGAAAGTTTCTTATGAACTAGGGAACAAATAATAAGAATCGCTAATTACTACAGTAATCTCCTTCATGTGCACGAGAGCTGCAAGAATCGGTACTGCCAGCTTTTATCCATTATTTTGCCAGTTAAAAATTCTTCCCTTCCCACATCTCTTTATTTATACGGATTTAAAGATGTTTTATATTAGAAGTAGGAATAATGTTACTAGCAACTTATTCTCTCAAACAAGAAGTTGCCAGAGTTTCTTTAGGTTATGGAAAGTCAACGAATTTACATTTAAACAGTCTAATACTTATAATGGCTCTAAATAACTTATTTATCTCGTTTAATAACGGGCGTCGCTGGTAGCCGAGACTAGTTCCTCTGCCTCGGGGTTGCTGGAGCAAGTCCTACGTGCTGCCCTGCCCACAGCACGCGCCCGGCGAATTTAATTATTTGCTGCACACATTTATTACTATTTTTTACTCTATCAGTATATTTTCCCGCTATTTTTATACTATGCATGCTGTTAAGCGTGCATAACACTCATACGTATATGTATAATAATAGAAATGAAACAGTGAAAAACAATAAAATAAAAACAGTTGCAAGATCAATTATTTATTTTCTCGTAATTTTTTCCCTAACAATAGTTGTATTTACTACTGTTGTTTAAATAGTAAATGGAATTGTTTTTTAATGTCAGGCTTTTTTGTGTATAAGAGAATGCTGGAATGGTCAGAGTAAAAAAAACAATTGGAAAATTAGCGACTCTTTTATTACTATCTTATTACCTCCATAATAATATTTTACTTCTATCGTGTAGAAACCGGTTAATCGACCACTTTTAAAACAATTGTTCACTCCTTTGATCCCTCACGTTATTATCTATAATACATGCATAATCAAAACACAAAGAATTGCACATAAATGTCTTAAAGTTAACAATGTCTTACACTAATATTTTAGTAAATATCTGGGTTTTTAATAATAGAAGAGGCTTCCGTTTCTGAATAGCTCAGTTTCTAATCTTCGATGTTGTGCAATGGTTACAAAATGTTGATATTTTTTTTGGCTGTAACTTTCCACAGTGCAGATAACTGAGAATAATTCCGAGATCCCCAGCAACATGGGGTGATCGTTAACGGTCTTTATCAACTGTGATTGTTTGACATTACGAAGAGTCTCTTCTGAATCCATAAACGATAAAGGGGAATCACCTCGTGTATTTACAAAACATCCCGAAGAGCATTTTCAGGAAAGGCCTGCAAGAAAGGATCCGTCGCTTCCGAGAGCAGAACAAGCGACTCTGAAGGAGGCGCTGCTGGAGGAGCTGCCGCCGGATAAAATATAAAATATAATGATTGTAAGCTTCATAAATACTAAGTTATGCGCAAATTCATTACAGTTCGTACTATGATATCAAGTTTCAACTTTAATATTGTTATTAAGATTTTAAAATAAGTCAATTTATTTTAATTAGTTACATTTAATAACAGTTAAATCAAACTGGCCAATATTTTTCTGGATATAGTCATAAGCCACAAAATCTAATAACAGTTAAATCAAACTGGCTAATATTTTTCTGGATATAGTCATAAGCCGCAAAACTATCTAATTCCAGCGAGGAGGTAACCCTGACTATTTCAAACCTCCCGACCAACAACAGACGAACGACGTTGAAGTTAAACAAGTACTCAAGACGATACACTGCGCCAAATCCTCCGGACGCGGTGGAGTCCTCGCATTCCAACCTACCCCAAAATGCTGTAGACCTGCTCACCCTAATCACGAACTCCTGCCTCAGACTATTCTACTTCCTCGCCGTCTGGAAAATTGCTCGCGTCACCAACATCCCCAAACCCGGCAAGAATCATCGATTCCCGGCAAACCACCGTCCTAAAAATCCCACTCATTCTCAGTAAATTATTTGAAAAATTCTCCTCTTCCACCTAATCTATCCTGATCTCTTCATCAATACATCTCCATTTGTATTCGTGAGGGTCGCTCCGCGGCCTTCCAAACTCTGAATCTATCCCTTGCCATAGCTTCCCCACTCCAAGATAGAAATGCCATCTTTACCGACCTTACCCAAGCCTACGACATCGTCGCCCACCCAATTCTTCCAATGGAAATTCGACCCCGACCACATCCAAACCCACTTTAAAGATATATTAACCACTGCGCCTTCCACGTCCGTTACCGAACATAACATCTCCCAAATACCCTACCCAAACCCGCGTCTCCACTAGGCACCGTGATATCCCCTACCCTCAACAATTTTTTTGCTACCACAATTGATGAAATGCATAATTATGCGCTTTAAGACAAGTTAAGAAAAAAACGAAACATAAAATAAATGTAAACAGAAGTAGTATCACTATCCGGTCTTAGTGGGTAAACCGGTCTTCGTAAGCCCCAGTGATGATTGTAAGCTTCATAAATACTAAGTTATGCGCAAATTCATTACAGTTCGTACTATGATATCAAGTTTCAACTTTAATATTGTTATTAAGATTTTAAAATAAGTCAATTTATTTTAATTAGTAACATTTAATAACAGTTAAATCAAACTGGCCAATATTTTTCTGGATATAGTCATAAGCCACAAAATCAATGTGAATCATATTTATTTCTTAGTTACACATACCTCTTCAGATTCTGAATCAGAATCAATGGTTTCAGGGTTCCATGAACTCCCACTATCACTAAAATCGATGTTATCGTCATGTTCTGCTGCCCCAAAACCCGTTAAATCTCCATTTCCTTCGAACAAAATCGGTTGTCCTCTTTTCGCATTCGTCATTTTCCTATGGCTTATGACTGTATATGGTACACATTTCTAACCTTCACAATGCCGCAAAGAAGAACTTTGGCTTATAACTTCAGTGGCCGCTGGATATCAGTTAACATCAAGAATTCAGAGACATCTGCTGAAAAGCTACTCTATCAATATGAAAATTGAAAACCGCCAAGAGTGTCACTTATGACTCTCTGAGGCAATCCTTCAAATGGTCCTGAAACAATGAAAAAAACATCAGTATTTATAAATATAAATTAGACTGGTGCAAAACATAAGATTGGTTAAACGAGTTAGATGCGTTCAATTCAACCCAATCAGTAGTCGTACTCGCCTACCTGAGTTTTAATTTTTTAATTTGCAGCATATATATGAATTTAATCACGATTACTCTTTGGATTAGGTATTAACAAAGTTAAAAGTATTTTTAAACATAATTTTAATAATTTCATCCGATATTCACGTATTTTTTCAGGGTATAACTTGAAACATCATAACTCATGAACTGAAAGAGATCGAGCCAAGCGCGCAATCCAAACGAAACAAAATGGAATTAATTTATCTGTAGACTGCATATGGCTAGCTAAGACTCTTTCCAACTAATAGCTCATTCATAGATTTAACAAGTAAGGATAACGAAAAGGAATCATTTTAATGCTGTATTACTAAAACATACACACTAGAGAGAAAATTGTTTATAATTTTCAATAGTAATTGATAGCCAATATAATGATATAATTATAATGAGATAATATAAATATAATGAGATAATGTATTAAAATGAAGATAACAATCACTAAATCAGTTTTTAATGTGATAGGCTATGAAAAACATGAAATTATACAACTACGTCTTACCAAACGACAGCCATGCAGCATAATAATGCTGAAGTCAGTGCTGAAACATGTATAATCAGATGAGGATCCAGAGAGATGAAGAGGGGGAATCCCTTCCCAAAAAGTGTTACAAATGGGAATTTCGATTCTTGCTGTATTTTTTCCCACTGGTTCAAATGGAAAATGCCTTCGAACGTTCTACAGAGGCGTCTCCAGAGGTTCGTATCTCTTTCATACTCCGCTTGACAAGCGGTGCTAAGGCGACTTCCACGTATTGGAGTGTGGCCGGCGCAACAGGAACAAAGAGGAGGTCATGGATCGCTTACATGCGCCTGTATAAGACGGTAATAAGTACATCAGAAGCAAGAGAAAATATCTAAAAATAATATGAAAAAGGGAATGCAATCTAATAAGGAAAAAGTAGAAGCGGCTTAAGATATTTTGTGAAATCTTGTCGGTTTTCTTCAGTCCTGGCCAGTATGTAAGCGAATGTTTAATTTGTAAATCGATATAATGCGTTGCGTAAATCGATATAATGTAATTAAAATATTTTGAGCCGTTTTTAAGAAAAAACAGTTTAAATAAAATAAACATTGCCTATGTTTGACACAAATTTACGAAAAAATACTCATATTGTTGAAAATTCAACGTGGCATTATTTGAACATTGTTTTTGATGAACACATTTCATTATAAAAAACTTCATAATTGTAGTTGTACGAAAAGGCCGAAAAAAATTTAAAAATTAGGCTTTTCAACGAAAACGAAACACGCACTATTCTCTTAAACGTTCTTCACACTATCCAACAACAAAATATAATTACAATCCATAAAGCCATTTTTTTGAAAATTTTGAAATTGTCCCAAGGGCTCCATGGAAAGTACTTCCCCAAAAAATTACCATATCAGTTTCAAATTCAAGGGGCCGCGACTCGATCGATTGGGGAATTTCAATTTTGGCGAAAATCAGCTAAACGGTTTAACCACTTAACGGTTTAACAGAGAGACGTTTTGCCATCGTTCAATTTTTCGGTATCAAGGACCCCTAAAACATGGATTCTGGCTACATGACGTGTTAGAGTATTTTTGTTTCTAAATTTAGCAACGATATTTATTCATATTTTCGTAAACAGGGGCCGGCGATAAGTTTTTCTGCCGAAAATTCGCACCTTTTTCGCGCAGCATTACATAACTTTCTCTTCTTTAGAAGTACCTTAAGGGCGAGAAAGTAAAAATGGGCCTGCCATTTCTAATACCTATAAAGTAATTATTGATAAATTCATTTGTAAATATAGTTCAAAGCACTGTTAGAGGAAAAGTAATAATTCCAAAGGGACGGCTTATAAATTATGAAAAATAATTTAATATAGTTACATTTTAACACTTTTCATTTATGAACTAAAAATTAATTAATACTTACCTCACCTCTTCAAGTATATTTTCATTGTCATGTGTAATAACGAAGATAGCTTAAAAAAGCTGTCAAAAGCACATAAATTATTTCTCTTCCAATTGTGTGCTCATGAAGCATCATGTACGAATCATTTCTGATGTAAGAGGAATCACCTGAGAAGTTCGTCAAGATGTGGATGGAACAAAAACTGCAAAGAAATTTCTTTTTATTACAATGATAAAACAGACAAGTATATTATATTACAATTGTCTCAATTATACACAAACGTTATCCTGTGTACATGGAGATATAGGATGAAGGAGAGTTCACAGAAGTGAAGGCTAAGAAAAAGAAGAAGGAAAAGAGCAATGAAAGCAAAATGGAAGAGAAGCGTAAAGAAGCAATCAAAGTGACCGACCAAAAAGAAAATAGTACATCGTACGCGCAGATCATTAAACGTATGAGAACCCGGATGAATGCGGTGCTAAAGTTGCATCATTACAGAAAACAAAGAAAGATGAGCTCCTCATCGCCCTAGAAAACGAGGGAAAAGCTGAAATCTTTAGACAAACACTCATGGAAGTGCTGAAGCGGAAGTAAAAAAATCCCAAGAAGATGAAAAAGATAGAAATAGAGGCATGGCGAGACCACAACAGAGGAAGAGGTGGAACTTGCAATAAAAACTACCCTATCGGAAGTAAAGCTGACAACTATCAACTGCCATCTCCAAAAAAGATACGAAGACCCCCTGGCTGCAGTGGTACTGATGGCGGAGAATGCAGCTGAACCTCTCTTAGAAAGAGGGAAAGTCGGAATTGGGTGGATCTATTGTAGAATAAGAGAAAGAAGATAATTACTCGGTGCTACAAACTACTCTGAATTGGTGCTGCTCTGGCATCGATGCAGAAATGGAGTCTGCTGAAGATGTGAAAAGAGGCACAAATCTAAAGTGTGCAAAAATGAACGAGGATGCTGGATACGCAAGGACAATGCAAAGGAAAGCATGTGTCACGCACAGGGGAGTAAGGAATGCACGTTCTATTAAGAAAAGCTTGAGAAACGGAAAAGAAAATGGAAGTGAAAGCTCTACAAATTAACTTAGGGAGTGGAATACTTGATCAAGATTTATTAATGCAGACAGTTAACGAGAAATGTATAGATATAATTCTAATCAGTGAATTCTACAAAAAGACGAATCACGATTCTTGGTACCAGGATATCACATGACGGGCAGCAACAGAAATTTGCATCAATACCCTTAACATCAAGAATTACTGTGAGACAGCGGCAAGGTATATCTGCGTGGAAGCCAAAGGAATTTGGATATACAGCTGCTAAAACTCGCCCTATAACACCGAAGCAATTTTTATGAAACATATAGATGAACTAGAGAAAAGCGTTAGAACTGCTACAGAAGACATCCTTATCACAGGGAACTTTAATGCCAAAGCGGTGGACTGGGGAGAGTCTAGATCAGACAAAAGAGTAATCCGACATAGTAACCGAATTCATCGCTCAAAATGATCTGGTTGTCCTTAATAGAGTAAAAGGAATTTACTCTAATAGTAGAGTGGGCACAGGCTCAATAATTGTCCTGCCGCTATCATCAATAAAACTCGCTGGACGGCTGAAGAAATGGAAAGTTTTGGAAGATTACACTTTGAGCGACCACCAAAATATTGAGTGGCACATAGAAAAAAGCCAAGAAATTCATAAAAGGACTCAAAAGGGTAAACAGCAAAGATACCACCTTAGATATTACTAAAGCTAGACACACCAATATTGACAGTATATTTGGAAGAACTAAGACTGATAGACGAACTGAAATGAACGAGAAGTGAAGGAAGTCTTGAAAACAAAATTAAAAACTCTGTATGAGAAAATAATTAATAATAATATTAATAACAAAAATAATAATAATAATTAAATAGCTGCATGCGAAGCTTCAATTCCGAGAAGAAAAAAGCTCTAAGGTGCGAAATAGCAGATATAAGGATTTGTCCTAGAAGGAAAGCCACCAGATCAACAGGCGACCCGATACTTCACTCGCATTATAAACGTGCAAGAAAGGAGCTCAGATTAGCAATAAAAAACTGGAACAATTCTGGAGAGACCTAATCCTTTAAATTAAAAAGAGCCATGGGGTCTTCCTTACAAAAAAGTAACAAAGAAATTAAACGTCAGCCAGAATATTCCCAGATTGGATGATCCAGAATGGGACAATAAAATCATCGATGACCTCTTCTCACAAGACCACTAGACAAAGTATACATTCGACCTATGTGAAGTGACCTATGTGATTGAGGAATACCCCAAAATTGTTTTAAACGTTTTCAACTTATTCCTAAAGAAAGCAGAGTTTCCTAAAAGTGGAAACGTCAAAACTTAACTTTGCTACGAAAAGAGAACGAACCCCTGAATCAGATATATTCTTACAGGCCTATCTGCCTTCTAGACACAATAGGCAAACTTGTCGAAGGCCTTATTCTCCAAAGATTTCAGAAACATTAGAAAAGGGCTCTCAGAGAGACAGTATGGATTCCAGAAAAGCCGCTCGACGATCGACATCTTTACGATGGTTGTGAAACTAGCTGAAAAGAAACAGTGACGGTGCGGGGCAAAAAGTGCCGTCTTTGCCCTTGTTGCAATAGATCTCAGAAACGTCTTTAATTCGCCAAGATGGGAACAATTTCTGGAAGCACTCAAAAGGAAAAAATGTCGGATTACCTGCTGAGATTGGTTGACAATTACATGAAAGAAAGAGTAATTATTAGGGCCCTGATAATTATGTACTAAAAATTGGGAAAATATGTATCACATACATGAAGTCCCACTAACTATGGGCCACCCCATAACTTCTAAACGGTTTCCGATATCGAAATGCAGGTTTCGCTCAACAGCAGGTGTAGCCAGCATCTCCAACTAATTTATATTTTAATTACCAATAATTTTACTATAAAACACAAGTAAAACAAATACAAATTTGTCTGTACTGTTCTATAATTTTTCACTTGTTGCATTTACTAGGAAGGACGGTGCCGTAAGTGTTTCGTAATTATTTAAGGGGTTCAAGCGCGCGTTACGGATGTGTTACAAGCGAGAGAGGGGTATTGAAAATACTCCGAATTTCCGTTTCGTATTTTATGAACGACCTCTAACAGGGCCTTGTACCAAAAGAACGTTCCACATGGCACGAAGTCACTGGAGCATATTGAAACTTGCACAGCTCTTCTGGCGGGTAGCCAATATCCACTGTGACGGAATTGTCCCTACATAGCACAACACTAATAGCACATTGCTGTGAATCCCGGGTTTATCTCCAGAACTCAAACCCCTTTCTCTTCACTATACCCCGTATTGATGCTCAAATAATAAATGAACAGTTTTCAAAGAAACTCTGTTGATGGGACTTTTTCAATGCTGCACGGAAGACGTCTCCAAAAATTTAATTGTAATGCTTCCTAAAAATTGGGAAATATAATTTTTTCAGTATCAAGCATTTGCTTTGCCTACGGATGCTGCAGCTTCAGAATCAAATTGATGTGTAATTTGTATTACAAAATCAAAATTTGCAGCATTGTAGCTCATAGCATCAATCCAGGTGCCAATCCTCGTCAATCCTTCTTTGTATTGGAAATCAATGCTTCAACTTTAGAAAACAGATATAATCAGTTCGGCAACACAACGCATGCACAAAACAGGTTAGAAGCTTTGGAAACAACACCCGCAGGGCATCTCCTGTCTTGCACTTGTTTTCCTCTAAGATTTGAAATCACTGAGCACACATTACATTTTTCTCACGACCCTAGCAAAATACTTATCCATATTCGAACTACTTCTTTTTGTAGGAAAGTTCGAATTATTCTGTGAAGTGCTTCACACTTACAATCACGTCAAAGGGGATTTGTCCTTCTGTATTTTTAAGTAAAATATAGAATAATGTGTACTAAAAATATAAACTGTAGTCCGGAAGGCCGAATTCCTTAAGGCAGTAGTGCCGTAGCGATCTCGAACTGAAGGATCGCGGATTCAAGTCCCACCTCGGGCATGAATGTATTTGTGTTAGTCTTTCACCCCTCACCATCATTATAACCTCACCATCACATATCACATCATTCTGTAAACCATCTCGTTAATCTATAGTGAATAGCCAAAAACTAGTACAGCCATGCGTATTGAAGTAAAGAGATCTGAAACCATTCAGAATACGGCGCTGCGATCTGCAACGACTATAAGGCAACCAGTCTGGCACAGTTGTTAAATCGGTTACTACTGCTACAATGGCAGGTTATCACGATTTAAATGATTTTGAACGCAGTGTCATAGTCGGCGAGAGATGGGGCATAGCATCTCCGAGGTTGAGATGGAATTGGGATTTCCCGTACGACCATTCACAAGTGTGAATATCATAAGTCCAGTAAAATATCAAACCTCCGGCATAACTGTGGACGCAACCCTTCCGCGAATTGCTGCAGATTTCAATGCTGATCCCTTAACAAGTGTCAGCGTGCGAACATTCAACGAGACATCGATATGGGGTTTCGGAGCCGATTAGGATTTTCGAGCCCAAGATGACTACACGACACAAAGCTGTACGCCTCGCCTGGGCCCGTCAACAACCACACTGGACTATTGATACGTTGCCTGGTCTGACGAGTCTCGTTTCACATTGTTTTGAGCGGATGGACGTGAACGAGTATGGCGACAACCTCATGACTCCCTTCAAGGCAACAGCTTCAAGCTGGTGGCGGTTCTGTAATGGTAGGGGGCGTGTGCATTTGGAGTCCTATGGGACCCCTGATACGTCCAGGTACAACTCTGAAAGTTGATACGTACGTAAGCCTCTGATCACCTGCACCCTCTCATGTCCATTGTGTATCCCGACGGACTTGGGCAATTTCTGTAGAACAATGTGACATCCCACACGTCCAGAATTTCTACAGAATGGCTCCAGAAACACTCTTCTGAATGCAAACACTTCCACTGGCCACCAAAACCCCCAGACATGAATATTATTGAGCATATATAGGACGCCTTGCAACGTGCTGTTTAGAAGACATCTCCATCCCCTCGCACTCTTTGGAGTTTATGGACAGCCCTGCAGGATTCATGGTGTCATTTACCTCCAGTACTACCTCAGGTATTGGTCGAGTCCATGCCACGTCGTGTTGCGGCACTTCTGCGTGCTCGCAGGCGCCCTACCCGATATAAGGCAGGTGTACCAGTATTTTGAGCCCTAACTAACTGAATTATATATGAACTGAATTCACAATGTCATTGTTCAATTTTTCTCGTGAATAAGGGAATAAAAACAATGCTGGTTCAAATTTAATCAATTATTGACTCTTAGTTCGTATATATTCCACGTAAGATGTTCTTGCCCGATGCATTATTGCTAGACTGCTCTGAAGAGTCGTACTTTCCTGTGACAAATTCTCACTCAGCGTGACCACTGCCCCAAAAGGTTTGATTCAAAAGCTTCAGTGCCACATCGTGATTTTACTTAAGATTTTCGTCTCGAAAAGATAATTTTCAAACGGTGGAGGCTCGCGTATGACAATGAGGGAAAGAAAAATGTCAATGGTGCCTCCTAAGGTGGTGCATGTCCGTAGTTTCTGATAAAGCATATCAAGGTCAAGATAGGCCTGAAGATGCAAAATGGGTGCGCGATATCGCGTGCTCAACGTATCATTTTCACAAACCAAACTTCCTCTGTTTTCTGTGGAACTCGCGCTGAAAACTAACATCGCAGAAGCCATGGAATGCATTTTATTTTAAATACCGTCGGTATTTTTGGACAGATTATTTCAACGCGATGCAATAGAGGTATTTCAAAGAGGATGCTACAGAAAAAAGTATGATCATCTTGAATTGTTTGTCTGGGCGATTCCTTATCAAAACATACAGGAAACTTAATAATAATAATAAAATAATTGCAGGAAAAAGGAAAAGTTAAGTAATATGTAAAAGTGCGTCCTTTTTGGTAAAATATGTAAATATGTGTACTTTCGGGTAAAATATGTAAAAGTTTGTACTAAAAGTCAACTTTTTTGGCACTAATCGATATGAAATGTGAATGTATCGTTGATTCAACTAGACAGAGTTATGTTAGGAAAATATGTTATTACATAATTGTCCGTGCCCTAGTAATTATTTATTACTGCAGATAAAATATGTTGGAGAAGGAAACGATATAGTTCCACAAGGTTCTGAAATAGGGCCACTTTTATGGAACGTCTTGTACGACGAGTGTCTTGAAATGCGTCTACCAGAGACAACGCTCCTAGTAGGCTTTGCAGATGATGTAAACATCGTTAGTCAGACAGGCATTGCAGATGAACTTCAGAATTTAGTAAACGACAGCCTAGAGAAAGTCAAGACATGGGTGGGCAGGAGAAGGCTACTGATGGCAACAGAAAAACCAGAATCCATACTCGTCACTGATAAGAGGAACAATTCTAAACGTAGGATCATAGTTGCAGGTACTGAAATCACATGGAAGACCAGTCTCAAGTATCTGGGAGTAGAGATAGACTTGAAACTCTACTTTCGAGTGCACGCCAAACATGTGGAACAAAAAGCGGCAGGAATTTCAAGCAGCCCCTCACGACTGATGCTGAATATAGGAGGACAGAAGCACTTTAAAAGAAGGCTTCTCTCTAACATCGTCCACGCCAAAATGCTTTACGCGGCACCGGTGAGGGCCGACGGACTAGGGATCCAAAGCCGGGGAAAGAGAATGTCTTCCGTTCAGAGGGCCAGCGCGATTTCAGGAACCTCAGCGAAAAGGACGTCCTCGCAGAGCACAGTGTTGGTCTTAGCGGGAATTTGCCCAATAGACCTCTTAGCGCTCGAGAGGGTGGACTACCTTATCAGGTAGGTCGAAGTCAGGTACTGTCTGGAGGAGAATTATAGTGACCAGCTGCTCTGATCGGTATGGGTGTCCGTGGTTACTATGATCAACACCAGGCGAATGCCGGAACTGTACCGTAACAGTCGGGCCACGGACGTCACGCGAGCTTTCCTACCCCCTCCTATTCCTATCCTCATCATTTACACACAATTACACGAGCATGCACTACACTTCCACACAGGCAGGGAGATCGGTCGGGAGCTTAAAATTTGTCATGGCTGGGGCGGTGCCTCGCTGGTAGGAGGTACCTGGTTAGGGAAATCCCCGCTAGCTGACGGGAGGTCAGCGCCGGACCTCGGCATACAGCGGGGGAACACCACCCCCACCTCCCGAACAATAACATGCAATACACTTATGGGACTAACAACCTGAGTAGTTGACGCGCCCGGAATCACTTACAATCAGTCAATTTAAAAGGTTGAAGTGTACAATATTTTGAAAGAAGTTACTGTGGAACAAAAGGGAACGGAAGAAGTGAAAAAGAGAACTAGAGATAGGCTCCTGAAGAGCTAGCAAAAACGCTGGGACAACGAAGACACAGGAAAGTGGACTTTCAAACTAATTCCAGAGTTGGCTAAGTTAGAAGGGATGACAAACAGCCCGAACCTGTACCTAACTCAATACCTAGCTCAGGTATTTAGTGGACATGGCGACTTCAACCAACATTAACACCGTTTCGGTCACCGACAGGATGCGATGTGCGAATACTGCCTCTATCAGACAGATGAACCAAAACTTACCATATTTGAGGGCGGCAACCGGCACACCATATATGGAACTGGCAAACAGAAAGAAAAGCACTGGAAGATCAGCAAGGAGTCCAAGTAACACCAAGCAATTTGTTAACATAGTTGTTGGAAAATGGAGAAAAAAGTGGTCGCAAATTGAAAAATTTATAAACATTATCATGCCAAAAGAAGAAAAGACGAAAATAACAAAAGAAGACCAACATAACAAACTGGTGGAAGAGCTACAGCAAAGACCGCACTCTGTGAAGCAATGCCTAACGGCAGTACCGCAGTGAGGAAGGTCTAAACAGGGGTGGCGGTAAAGTGGGCAAACCTATAGGAAGTCCCACACTAACACGAAGGAATATCGTAATGCCTATAGCAGGCTTCCGCATTAAAAAATAAAAATAAGATAGATAAGCCGTAATGTTTGAAATAATAATTAAAATCTTTCATTTTTAAATGGAATTATATTGTTTCTTGCAAGCAATGGATATATCATGAAAAGTGGAATCCAATGTTTCATAAGTTAGTATTTTGATAGAAATTTGAGTATAAAAATAGATTTTCTGACATGTGATTATAAATTAAACCGACACAATTTCCTTTACTAGCCCTTGCAATTGTCGCCTTTAGGGAAGGAGGCCTTCGAGGCGCCGAGGCTGTTACCATCGGCGGCGCTACGAAGCCAAGGCCACCACTAGCAAATTTTGTAAGTTTAATAGAAAATCACATGCCAGACAGCATTATTTTATAGTCAAGCTACTGGCAAAACATCAACAAATGATACATCATTGTTTTCTCCTTTTTATGATCTATCCATTGATAGTGAGAAAAATATACAGTTCCATTTAAAAAATCAAAGATAATTAAATGTCTCAAAAATTAAAAATGTTATGACCAATATCTGCACAGCATATTACTTCCCATATGATTCCGCACTGTCGAGCGTAAACAGCATTTCGATATCTTATTTTATATTGTTTTATAGTAAAATTCTTGTGTCCTTTAAAGTACAAATAACATTTTTAAACACGTTTTGGGACATTTCACTTATATTACAGCTCTCTTTTATTAAAATATGAATTATTATAGCTTTTTGTTCATCTGTGAGGTCTTCCACGTCAATATTCTGAAATTTTACTGAAAATTTTGTCCTGAAGGAACTGCGAAAAAACTTTTTCAGGAAATATTCATTGTTTTATTATTAGCAGTCTTTGAACTTGTTATCAATAAGAATTACGAAGCATTCTCTGTGCGTGCGTGCGCGTGCTTGCGCGTGCGAGCGCATGAGCGAGTGTGTGTGTGTGTGCTTGCGTGTGCGCACATTGCGTGCGTGCATGCGCGTGCGTTTGTGCGTGCGTGCGTGTACGTGTGCGTGCACGTATGCGTGTGTGTGGGTGTGCGTGAGTGTGCGTGAGTGTTTTTATTTTGCTGTCATTTATTTTGTATTATTTGATTCTAATATGGTATATTACATATGACACCATATTCCCAGCGCTCATAGTGGGGTTTGTACCTCGATCCAATTATATTTTGGCCATCTAACTTAATCTCCTCATCTTGGATAACTTAAAGCATATTTGAATAATTCAATCAGCAATTTAGCTGTAGTTTCATTCTTGAACTCAATAAAATTTTTATTATTTTTTATTCGTTCTGTGAAACCATATCTGTTTTCCACATGTCAATGATTTTGTAATACACTCATAGTAACTTATATTTCATTGTTTTATAATGATATGCAATGACTGTAAGTTCTTTCCTACACAATTTAATTTATGTGTGATTTGCATTTGCTATTATTTTTCTTGAATTTAGGAATGAAGTTTATTAAATACAGATTGAATTATTTTTAATTTACTTGGGAATTCAATTTCAATTTTATTTATGAATGTCATTCAGTGACTTCAGAGACATTCACTTATTTCCAATCCTTTCTTTCATTGTTAATTATATAATCTTTCAATGTGTTGCATAAACTTATTATTTTATGTGAGTTCAACTCTGTTCTTAGTAATTCATTTTTTGATATATCTTTGAAAGTAAATATGATGTGCTATTATTTTAATCAAATCAAGTGTACTATTTTATGTTCTAAGGTCCAAGATAACGTTTAATGTTATATATTTAAATTCTGTAGAAGGGAGATACTTAAAGAGACCTGTCAAAACTGCAAGCTGTCAATGCTACTTTCAATGTATTTATTGTAAATGTTGAATTTTGATTCTTTTAACTCTGTATATTCTAATTCAATCTTATTACCATTGAATTAATTTATTGAAAACTTGTAATTTGTAATATATCAAAATTCTTTGATTTCACAAAAACTTCCCTTCATTAGGAATGCAATTTTCTTAAAGTCAATTCACAGGAACAAAAATGATTGTTAATAAATTCAGTTACTATTGCAATTGTTACAGGTTTTTTTGCCATTTGCCATCCATGCTTTTTCCTACTGGTGTAAATTCCATAGGTCATATGTCTGCATCGAAGAAAGATAATACGTAGTTCACTTTGTAAACTTGCCACAGTTACGATGTCATTTACAATGTCATGGAAACTGCACATAATACATTTAAGTTAAAAATTGAGAACATGTTCAGGTAGAATAATTTCATACAATAAATGCAGTTTCAGACGATAAATAAATAAAATGTGAGTTTTAAAATAATCTGCATGTTTTATTTCACCTGCAAAAATATGCAGCAGTACATGTCAAACAGAACCTAATGACAGTCTAAGAAATCTCAAAACCAAAAATAAAATAAATACAGTATGTAATGACAGAAGCAACTTCAAAAATATCCTCAAAAGAAGGAGCATTTTTAACGAGCAATATAAAATAAAATAAATTAAATTTAACACAAGAAAAGAAGGGCAATATCAAATCTTAACAAACTTGATAAATATGGAGAAAGAGCTAGAAAAGTACAAATACAAAAACTACTCAATAGTAATAGTAATTCTAAGTAAACTACAAAAAAGTAATAAAAGGCGTTAAAACAAAATATAAGCCTTAAAAAAAGGATTTAAAAAGATGTTTAATAAATACACAGTAGAAATAATTTCATTTATTGGTAGTTCATTTATTATTTCTGAATATTATATCTCCTAATTTTTTGGGTTGTGGTCTGTTTATTTGACCATTGGAAGGGGAGTTTAATTTAACATTGTTTAATATTAACGGTGTCATTTGTATTTTTGTTTATATTCGCATATTTGTAAGTGATATTTGTAACTGTATCTGAATTTTGCAAGGTTAGTTCAATTTCTGATGTCAATAATTATTTTAATTATAACATTCTTTAAAATTAATTGTATCATTTTTAATTGATATTTGTAACTCTACCTGAATTTTCCTAGGTTAATTACATTTTCTTCATTGATGATTTTATCCATAGTTGGTAATTATATTTGAATAAATATTATTTAATGTGATATTTGTACCTTGATCAGATTTTTTACTTTGTGAAAAATATTTTTGGGTAATTTAATAATCCCCCTGACAAGTACAAATAGTCCTTAAAAGGGTGTGAAATTGTAATAAATTATCTTAGTTATAATAAACGTTTTTATAGAATGTGTGGAAATCTTTCACAAAACAATGTGAGTGGGCCCGTACTTACTGATGGCAAATTTTAACAAAACATTGATACATCACCAACGGTTATCAATGTCGATGAAAATATCCATATAAAATATTGGTGTTTTAAACAAAACAAAACAGATGGTATTTTCCCATCCTGTTTCCATTTTTAATTTGAGTACGAAACAGAGTTATAGTTTATTGTTTGGTCACTTAAGTAATATGTTGATAATGTTAATGATAAAGAAGGAAAATAAAAATAATGTATATTGTATTTTTCTATTTTTCCATTCATTCACTTTCATTCATAAACCATCAAAGTGAAGAGTCCTGGATCTAATGTGATACATAATACTTAAATATTAGTTTTAATAATGTAATGCCTTAAATCACTCTGTCATCTTAATTTTCTAATCAATATTCTATATTGTGATAAGCCGAAATACCCTCCCCTGTTAATATAAACAATTTAATATAAAATTTATTACAAATTATTTTGAACATGCGGTTGTCCAATATGAGGAATGGAGACGAATTACCATAGTAACGGAATGTAAACAGTTGTATGTATTCCTTTCGTATACCACAATTTGTAGAGGCAGAAAGGCGATGCCCCATGCAGATGAAAAGCAATGAGATCAGACGGTATTCATGACGAGAAGATAAAGAACCTGCCATTTACCGATAGCCGTCGAACCGAGGTGCGTCAAGCTGCAACAGCCATGTCAGCACACCGGAATGCAACATGTCCAATGATTCATTGCTAATTAATAGCCACAATATGGAATTGATTGTCACGGACTTTCAAGGTGAAAACGGGTGCGAGCTAGCTTGACGCGACGCCAGCACACATAAGTCAAATTCGGGTCGTAAATCGACGAAAACCCTCAGATAATTTATTGCTAATTAATGATCACGAATCGCAAACAAATTAGTCAAAACTTACGTATTTTTAGTGTAGAATTCGAATTTGCAATAAAAGCAAGAGTTCCCGTTTAACATTTTTAAGTTGCCCCTTCCCATCCTGAGGGGGCGGGAACGAGGTTCGATTTCTAAATTATCTGTAGTCATCAGGAATTTTTACTTAACAAATTGAGTGATACTAAATAATATTCTCTGGCTGTGGAGAGGGAAAATGCATTGGACTATAGGTTTATATGCAGAATTCAATAAAACCCGCACTACTTCAACTCATAATAATATTATAGTTACACATCAAAAATGTTATTATCATGTTGAAGTAATAACTTACTATTATTATTAGTTATACAATTAGTTTTTAAAAAGAAGATTAAAATGTGAAATACAGTGTATAATGGAATTTGAAAACATTAATTTTCACATCCATCACTATTGTCATCATTGTTTCATAGTCACAATGGGTTGTAGCTGAATCCGCTAGTGCAGCAGTAGCAAACAGTCTAGAGTAGTATTCTTTGCTTGTAGAATTTTTAAGTTATTCGGCAAGTTCTAATATGTCTTCGCAGTTTTCTATCCAGGATGGGATGTGAAAGCACTTAAAAGTTCATTGTGTCGGTAGTTTTGAGCATCGGAACTGTGATAATGTGACGACTTCAAGCACCATGGTACGCGTGTCGCAAATAAACAGCTTTATTTTTCCAATACAAACTGCATAGATGGAACATCCTGAAGTCTGCTGGCTTTGAAGTTTTTAAAACCATACTGTCTGTTGCTTTTTTAAAATCCTTGAAATCATAGTGAGAGAATATTTCCAAAACATATTGAGACGGGTGCATTCGGGCGTTTAGAATCATTTTATCGCATATTCCAGGAAGTTGGGCGATGATGGTCTTACGGCTTTGATCACAACTTAATGAAAAGTTCTGGTCCTTTGCTAGATATCTGTGACCGCGAACGGGAAATAAGTATGTCACCCTTTTATAAATGTTGACCATGTGAACTGCACAAAAGAGTAAGTAAACCATTGTTTTATTTTTGTTTTGCCCAGGGCAACTGTCACTTATTAAAACCAGCTCATCCGTCAATTATGAGTGAGGAACGCTGTTTATGAAATGTAGCAGCATTGAGTTCACCTCATTGGGACCCTTCTTTCCCTCTTTTTCAAAATATCAGTAAATTTTGGCATTTCCTGTACCCAATTCGTGTATTCCAAAGACAGAACCACAACTGACGCATATAGTACACAACATTCGTTGGTGAATGAAGAAGAGCATAAAATTCTGCACCAAATCAAACGAGATGCAGTTAACTTAATTTTTTCTGGCTTTTAGAATGAATGACCTTTTTATTCAAGAAAGCCTCCACTTTTTTTAGGTGAGCGCGCCTTCCTGTATCTCAAAAGCTCTTCTCTCTGAATCTTCTTCAGTTATATTTATTTTTTGCAGACGAGAATCGCATTCTTTGCAAGTGTTAGATCTGGGATATTCAAAATGGATGTTGAAAGTTTTGAAAACCTGCCAGTAAAGTTTGTAGGATACATTTATTCGGTAGGTGCCAAGGAATTCGTCGTGTATTTCCTTGACAGTGAGGTCCTTGGGTAAATAGCGCCTACTGGGATTATGTCTGAGTGAGTAAAGAGATTTTCGAGTTTTCAAGTTTCATTTTGCTCTCATCATCCGTTCTTGGTGGAATGTTCGCGATACCATGCACGCCTATGAAACCACTGTGATGACTATGGAGGGCATCTATCCACATCATTTTGTTGAAGTCTTCAATGATCTTGCGCCAGGCTTCTTCCCCCACTTTCTCAAAACATGGCAGTCTCGAACACCTAACCAGAAACAGACAAAAACAAACTGATTAGGTTACGAAGATTAACTGATTAGGCACTGTACTTAAATATGACGTATATACCAAAATCAAAGACTAATTACAAAACAATGATTGAATAATTCTACGAACCTGCAGTCCTCTCCAGCCATACGGCTGGCATCGAATTCCCGACGCGGTTAATGTGTTCTTCCCCACGCACTTTGGCATCATGAAAAAGTATTTCCCTTTTTAGTGTTTCTGGCCCTCTTCCGCCACTCTGGACCACTATTCTCCATAACAACGTAACAACTTGAGTATACCCTAGAAGGAGAGTACAACCTAGAGAGAAGTTGTAAACAAAGTGTAGCATATCAGTGAGTTATAGCGAGTTAAGCACAGAGCTATCGCGGCAGCTGCATGAAGCCTCAATGACTAGTGTTTTTCTTGCTAGAAACAATCCACATGTGTTGTTTTTCAGAATCGCCGTATTTTAGAGGCTTATTCAGCGCGATCTATTATGTTTTTAACAGACTCGATTGTGTAAGCACTTGCGTAATGCTGAACACTACAAAATAGCGCCTCTAACTCATTTTTTGATTTTCCTTTTTTCTTGTTTGTTAGCAATCCCCATTATAATCTGTATGTGTACAAAGTGATTCAGTCCTCGTTGCTAGAACACAAATAGTGCGCGACGTCAACGGTTCATCTTCAATTCTCTAGACATTTTCTGCGCAAATGAAAAGAAAACCAGGAGTTCCGTTCTTTGGTCAGATAAAGCTTGTTTTACAAGAACTGGAACAATTAATACCCAATTTGCCAGGTTAACGCAGCTACAATCCTGCAAATATGTGCGCGTCACGGAGGCCGTGTGGCGCAGATTCCTATCTCGCGTTCACGATAGAGGAGGCCATTTTGAACATTTGTAGTGCCCCTGTTACACGAGGTGAAAATGTGACATAATGGTTGTTATCGCTAATATGATAAACTATCCTAATTAACTTTTTTTCTCTCCTTTCATATTCGTTTTCTTCTCCTTTCTTTTCGAACTCGTGCTTAGTGTACTCTATTGCCGGGCGTTAGTGTACTCTCTCTCTCTCTCTCTCTCTCTCTCTCTCTCTCTCT